>JBBPTI010000413.1:0-14578 GCA_038093995.1 Tylopilus aff. callainus | reverse complement strand
GGCGACAGCTCACCCTGACATTTCTTGAACAACCCTCGTCGAGCAGAAGTAGGCATCAAGTCTGAATGGACCTCTTCCTCACGCGGTACTATATATGTCTCACACAGCACCCCAAATTAGGTATGTGTCATATCAGCAGCGGTCCACGGACTTAACAGTTCTGATACACGTGTGATCCCTTGTGGAACATGTAGATACATCAGGAAAAACGGGCGGTGCTATGCCGTACTACATAGTAAATATAGTAATGGTAGTTTGTGTCGTTTTCCCCTCTACATCGCACGATGTAGCAGGGGTGAGTGTCTACATAGTGCTATGTATACTACATAACTGCTCGGTCTGTCGTGCGATATATCACAAATGCACCACTACATGTGCTATGTAGTCAGAATATGTTGATATAGTGCTTTCATCACACATGAAAGAGGGTGAAAAAATGATTATAGATTCCTCTGACACATGAGATGATACACAAGACAACACTGAGATCTAGTACATATCATCAGCCTCCATGGCATCTAGTGTTTGAAAGTCCAGTTGCAGTTGAGTCCAGTTACAGTCTCAATCTTTCCTTGTTGGATATTTAGCTATTCACTGCACACTTTCCTTATTTAGTGCTTACCTAATCCTTGGTACATCGCACTGTAGTTACTGTAGTTCTTACTTAGTCACTTACTGAGTAGCTGACAGGTTATGAGCCCTGCTAACACTCAGTAACCAAGTGGCTCAAGGTCTCATATGTCTTACTTGAACAAACATGACATGGCTGTGCAGCAGCAGCACAGATGGGAACACTTCACTGGCACTTGCTATAGGTGTGGATGCAGCAAGTAAATATGAGCTCAGTAGACTGGTAGGTCAACTGAGGTGGTATAGCCACAATGAAGTGAAGAAAACAGTCATGCTTAGGTAAGTATGTACTAAACCATTTGCATGTACAGTGAGTAACAAAACTGATGTGATGTTTGCAATATTTTGATTGGAGCATGAATATTGAGAGCCTTGTTGATAATAGATCCCCTAACCTGGGTATCATTGGAAAGCCCTGATCAAGGGCTTTCAAATGGTATATGGGTTTACTATGTAATTCTTACCATATGAGGAAATATATTGAAAATGGTATAAGGTACTTATTGCATTAGTTTTGTTGCTGATATAGGGGTATCACAAATTAGTATGAAGTGTATCCTCCTTTGGCCTTGATGACCTCCTGAACTCTTTTAGGCATGCTCTCAATCAATTTCTGACACTCCTCCACCCCAATCTTGTATCATTCTGCTTGAATCCTCTTCCAAAGTTCTAATACTCTGTTGGGTGGCTCAGGATACTCTGCTAGTCTTCTTTTGAGGATAAACCATAGATATTCTATAGGATTAAGATCTAGGGACTGAGCAGGCCATACCATGACCTCAAATCCATGGTCATCAAACCACTTCCTAGCCTTCCTACTGGTGTGCTTTGGATCATTATCTTGCTGAAAGATCATGTCTTCTGAAGAAAATCCATAATCCACCAGAGTTTGTTGCAGTTCATCATCCAAAATCTGCACATAGAGATCAGCATCCATCTTACCATCAATCTTGCAAGCCATCCCAACTCCTTCCTAAGCCATACAGCCCCATAGCATCACTGATCCTCCCCCAAACTTAACTGTTCCCTCTACAATTCTGTCACTAAGACCCTCTCCTGCCCTTTTTCATGCCCATTTCCTACCATCTGACCCAATGTGATTAATTTTGGTCTCATCTGACCATATAACTTGCTTTCAGTCCTCAACAATCCAATGCTGATGGCTTAGAGCAAAGTCCATCCTTGCTCTCCTATGATGCACAGCAAGAGGACATTTTTGCTTCACTACAGCCTTCATACCAGCTTTCTTCAAGTGACAGTGGATGGTCTGAGGGGAGATGGAGTGGTTCTTCACTTCTTGAAGTGTTTTGGTCACTTGAACTGCATTCTCAGCCTTTCCAGATCCAATAAGACAAATGGCATGATGCATATCAGTAGGAGAAATGATGGAAGGATGACCACCAAAGGCTTTGGGGATGTTGGGAAGATGTTTGGACCTTAGTCTACTAATGGTAGATTGGTTGAGACCAGTTGATTTGGCAATTTGATGGATTGATTGCTCCAATTCCAAAAGAGAGATGATGTGGTGAGTTTTGAAACGACCTCAGGTGCTAGGCACTAGGAGGTGTGTAGCAAAAGTGAAGTGGAACAGGATAGTGGATCAATCTCCTAGTATATGGGTGCCTTGTGAGGGAATACCCAAGAAGAATTGATTGGAGCTCCAATATAATACAGGTGGTCTTATATACTACTACAAATGGAATTTGAGCAGAGCTTAAATGAAGTGAGGGCAGGCAAGAATACTAAATATGGAAGTGTGAGACAAAAACTGGCCTGGTCCATGTGAGTGGGGCAATGCTGTGGGCTAAACACTACTGGAATGGGGAACAATGGTGAGAGATGGTGCCATAGTGGGCTTATTGCTATAGGCATGAGACTGGGTGGTGTGCTATGGTGTCAGTGTGTGGGTTGTGCCATTGGATCAAAAAGATAAAGGCAAAGTCATATGATATGTGCTCCTTGTGCTATTGGCTGCCCAGCCAGATGCTGTGGATGGTGTGATATGGCACCATCCAAGCTGTGGATGGCTAATTGCTGCAGTGGCATAAGTATCTGGGTAATCGGGTCTTTACTCTACTGTGGTCCAGTGCCTGGAATGCTGCAGATACCCGACAGCTGGCATGCTAATAAGGTCTGGGTGTAGCTGAGTCGTGGCAAAGGTGGCATGAGTACAACTGCCTAAAGAAGGGAGTGTAGGAAAGGAATGGAACATAGCATAGCCATGAGCATAACATGTCCCCCTCCTCAAGGCCCAGATTCCAGATGGGCAAAAGAGAAAATAGCACAGATGGCGGAGCTGGAGACAGGATGAGGGGCGGAGGGATGGGCATGGTGGAAGATAGCAAGGGTATCCAGGGAGTTAGCAAGGTGTGAGCAGGGTTCCCATGTATGCTCGGAGATATCATACCCCTTCCAATGAACCAAGTACTGGAGTCCGCAACTGGACATGCAGGAGTTGACAATGTACTCAACCTTGTACTCAGAAATAGTGGGGTCAGCAGTTAGCGAAGAGGGATTGGGGAGAGGAGGCTACTGACCAGGAAGTGGGGCTATGAAGGGCTTCACCCGGGATATGTTGAGGACCGGGTGGATATGATAGGAAGGGGGAAGTCTGAGGTGAACAGCATTGGAGCCAACAAGACTGGTGATAGGAAATGGCCCAATCCAGCGATCGGTGAGTTTCAGGGACCTGGGAATGGAGAAATGCTCAGTGGAGAGCCAAACCTTATCCCCAATAGAGTAGAAGGGGGCCAGAGAATGCTTACCCGCAGCTGCTCGCTTCATTGTATCTTGTGAGGTGCAGAGCTTCTCACAGGCTTCTGCCAAGTGGTCGGCATACTGGTTGGTGAGGTTGTCGGCCATGGGGGACTGAGTAATAGTGGGCTCGATTCTGAGGATTGGCGAGTAGGTGTGAGTGAGCTGAAAGGGGGTTTTATTGGAGGTGGATGAGACCCTGGAGTTAATGGTGAACTGGGTGAGAGGGAGCCAGTTGCTCCACAAGTTGGGGTGGTCAGTGCAGTAGGTTCAGAGATATTGACCAACTTCCTGGTTCATGTGCTCGGTCTGCCCATTGGTCTGTGGGTGGTACACAATGGAGAGTCGCTGGGTGATCTGCAACTACTGGCAGATATTGGTCATGAGGCGGGATGTGAATTGGGGCCCTTGGTCAGATACAATAGATTTGGGCAGGCCATGGTGCTTCCAGACATGGTGCAGGTAGATATTGGTGAGGTCTAAGGAAGTGCAAGTGGAGTCACAGGAGACAAGCTTGACTGTTTCTCCAAAGTGGTCAACTATGGTCAGGATGGCAGTGTAGGAGTTGGACAGGGGAAGACCAGTGATAAAGTCAACAGAGATGTCTTGCCAGGGGCCCATGGGTATCAGCAGGGGGTGAAGCAGCCCTATGGGAGGTTTGTTGGATGGTTTGGTCTGGGTGCACCTAGGGCATCTTTTCACATAGTCTGTGGCATCAATGGAGAGTGAGGCCCAGTTGTAGTGTCGTCGCAGGAGCTTGATGGTCTGGGCAACTCCTGGATGTCCCACTACCGGGATGTTGTGGTGTAGGTGGAGGACTTCAGACCTACAAGCTGGGGGAATGTATACTCATCTGTCTTTCATGTGGCATCCATCCTTGATATAATACCCTTGACTTTCCAACCGCTTTTGCACCAGATGTGGGAGCTTGATTGTCTCATGGGATATTTGATCGGTCAGTTGATCTCTGGAGTGGTGCAAGACAGTGGTTTCCTCTGTCATGCCCTGTGGACTTTCCTCTGTCAGTGCAGACTTCTTCATTCAGCATACCTGTATCTGCTCTGGAGGAATTACCACCACATCATGATTATTCTCTGCATCTCCTACTGCCAAATCCTTTCTCCAGGATAGGGCGTCGGCCTTGCTCATGATTGATCCAGGCTTGTGGCACCACTTGAAGTTGAAGTGGGAGAGGTACTGAGCCCAGTGGGCTTGCCTTTGGTTGAGGTTCTGCCTTGTCATGAACCAGGTGAGGTTCTGATGGTCGTTCCACACCTCAAACTGCTGTTCAGCCCCTTCTAAGTAGTGGTGCCAACCCTCTAACCCTCGAATCATGCTCAGTATCTCCTTGTTGGCTATGGGATAGTTGTGCTCTTCTGGCATCATGGCATGGGATGCATAGGCCATAGGGTGCCACTTCTCTTCTTCTTCAACCAGGAGCATGCCTCCGGTTGCATAGGTGGAGGCATTGCACTCAAGTCGGTACTTCTTGTTGTGATCTGGGTAGGCCAATATGGAGGCAGTGGTAAAAGCTTCCTTGAGACGATCGAAAGCTTCTTGTCTTTTGTTGGTCCAGCAGAAAGGCTTGTCCTTCTTGGTTAGGTCATGGAGAGGCCAGGCGATTTGGGCAAAGTCCTGGATGAATTGCTGGTAGAAGTTGGCCATACCTAGGAAGGCCCTTACCTCTTGGACATTGATGGGGACTGGCCATTCCTTTATGGCGGTTGTAATGCTCACGGCTACGCTACGTTCCACTCTCTCCTACATTGCCTTCTTTAGCCACTTTGACCCACGTCACAGTGCCGCGACTCGGTGTTGCCCGAGTCTTGTTCCCACACCGGTAAGCACAGCAGCCACAGCATCCGGGCACTGGACTATGGTAGAGTAAAGACCCAGTTACCCGGCTACTGATGCCGTACCTCCACACTTAGGCAATTTGCAGTTGCAATGGCGCCTTATGTCGCCACCCGGTCTCACACCAATAGTGATACTCGCGCATCGCACGCCATAGTACACCATCTGTTCCCACTCCAATGGCATTAACCTTGTGATGGCGCCATCGCTCACCACCCTTTCCCACTCCAATAGCGTTTAGCCTGCAGCATCGCCCTGCTCGCACGGACCAGGCCAGTTTCTGTCTCACACTTCCTTATTTAGTATCTCGGCCTGCCCTCACTTACTTTAGGCTCTGCTTGAATCTGGTTTGTAGTAGTATATAAGACTGCCTGTAAATTATCAGAGCCCCAATCAATTCTTCTTGGGCTTTCCCTCACAAGGCACCTGTTTATAAGAAGTTTGATCCACTTTCCATTTCGCTTCACTTCGCTGCTTGTCCCCTTGTGCTCAGCACCTGGGACTTCGTCTTGCTCGTTCCACTCGACGCCTCCTTGCCTTTGTGCCCAAGGTTGTTTCATTAAGAATTGATTCTCCCGTTCACCGCTGTCGCTCTTTGGCCGCCCCGAACACCCCACCCATCACCAACTTCATTGCTATCAGTAAGCAGAGCAGAACCCGCGTCCCCCTTATTGACATGGAAGGACACTAGTGAATGGTACATGTGCCAAGTCAGCCCCCGCTGTTGTTGTTGGCAACACAACAGGCAGACACTGTCTAGTAGTCGCCCCTCACCCAGTTCACCCCATTAACCTCAACCTTCTCGCCACCGTCACTTCCTGCCTCGAAGCCAACGCCGCTGCTGCTGCTGAGAGAGAGCAGAGAGAGCTTTGGGAAGAGATTGACCAGGCAATAGCAGACTTCGCTGCGAGGTCCAGGGCTTCAGATATGCCCACACTTGTTTATCCCCCCACCCCAGTCACTGACATTGACCTGAATGACTTCATTCAGCCCACACCACCTATCCCTTCGCCTTCCACTCTTTGCCAGCTCATTGCCGAAGCCGAAGAACAAACCCGCTGCTACCAGGAGTACTGCGCTCACATAGAGGCAGAGCTTGCCGCACCACTCCCCCCTTTGCCAGATTACTGCACCTGTTGTAGGCCAGATCGTCTTCGCCACCCCTTTCGTTTCCTGCCATTCCACTCACACCTGAGACAGTCCAGGACCTCTGGTACTGTATTGGTGTGCAGTCTCAACGAGCCAGGCCACCTCTGCCCAAAAAACCTTCTGAAACAGCCCAGCAAGTTCCTTTGATTTTCCTCTTTGTACTTACATCTTTGTGCCTTCCCCCCTTTTTAGTTTTAGCTTTCTTTTCCAAGGATGTTCCCGCTTTTCTTTTGGTATTCCCTTTTAGCTTCTTGTTTTATTTCTTTCTTGTTACTTGTGTTTTGCATTTATCGTCTTCTTACTCGCGTTCAATTTGATTGCAATACCCTCTTAGTTTCTTTGCAACTACCTACAGGCGAATACTCCCTCATCATCTCCACACCCACCAGCACACGAGGCCGCAACTTCAGATACAAGAACACCCCTACCAACTGGGCAGAGTCAGCACCCCAGGACGACTGGTAGTTTTTGTTTACAGATTTAATTGAAGAATTTGTTCCTGGCTTTAGCTATAGGGGGATTACTCAGCAAGCTGAGAGAACACCAAATGCATCCTGAAGGAAGAGTAATCAGGATCCTCAACAGGCCGCATCCAGGAGACTATCGAGATCAGAAGACTGTAGTCCACGCAAGACCTCTAGTGCCCCTGCCATTTGAAAGGCCCAGCCACAGCTGGTATAAGAAACACAAGGTGCCAGTAATCAAGAAAGAAGTCCGCTTCCAGTATGTCGCAGGTACTCCTTGATACCATCGCAGACCCCACTATTCCTCTACCAGACAAACTTGCTGCCATTGCGGCTGAGTTCACCACTGTCACCACTCAGAATATCCAACTCGCTCAATCGCTGCATGCATCCAACAACGAGATTATCTGTCTCGAGCAGCTGGTGACCACTGGACAGGCAACAGTAGCCACTTTGTAGGGCCAGATCACCGCAGCGGGCCCCCCAGGTACCTCAAAGAAAGTTGAATTGTTTGCGGACCCAGGCGAATACAATGGAACGATTGCCAAATTTGAAGAATGGTGGGCCAAGATGAAAGCATGGCTCTGAATTAATGCGCACGTTGCCCCCGCTGGAAGTTACGAAGCGGTTGTGGCAGTACTGTCCTGGCTCAAAGGACCAAAAGCCAGCCCATTCGCACAAACACGCCTAGCACGAGGCAGCACATACCAATGGACGGACTGTGAGGCCGAAATTGAAGGCCTATTCCACACAGCAAATCAGAAAGATTGGGCATGTCACCAGCTGGAAGAGTTCAAGCAGCAGAACATGTGGACTGACGACTTCCTGGTCCGCTGGGAAGCTCTATACCAGCAAGCCCAGATCGATGATATGCATGTGGTCCGCCTCTTGGAGCAGAATACAGCCCACCATATTATATTACAGATCTTCAAAGAAGGCAAGCACCAGGACAAACCAGTGCTCTATTTGGACAACATCAGGAAGACCAGATGCACAATGGAAGCGCTCGGCTTCATCAGGGGGTACAAAAGGAAGGCCCCTGCGAGGATTAGCAGTCGAGGGTTAGTGTGGGAGAATACCAAAGAAGATGTATACGCCCTCCCGAGCAGCAACGCCTGTGCAAAGTGCTTCAATTGCAAACAGACTGGCCACCAAATCTGAGAATGCCAGAAGCCCAAGATAAACCAATGCCCAGCCTGTAAGTTTGTTTATGGTGGGCACAGCGCTTATTGCACCAAAAGGAAAACACTGCAGAGGATCCCACTAGCAGAAGAAGAAGAACCCACCGGCTCCAAAGTGCCAGTTAGGATTGCCGAGTTGGCAGAAGAAATACGCAAGAGGAATAACCCGGAGATAGGTTTGGATTTTCCAATCGAAGGGTCCCAGATGAAGGGAAAAGGCAGGGCCTAAGGAATGCATCGGGTATTCCAAAGGCCGGTAAGACTCCAAGCAAGCACGCCCCTATTACCCATGTTATCATTTCTAAAGACCGAGAGTGGTGTATTCCCCTTAGATTGCCTGGTCTAGAGGAGTCCGCTTCCCAGCGGCTTGGCAGCAACCGTGAACCAAATGCCATGCTTAATTCCTCTAACAAGTATACTCCCCCCCACGCACGCAAAGAAACCCCAACTAACCCGCCACAGATTCGCATACTAGGGCAGCAAAAGAGAAAGGAGATACTAATGCAAGTCCAGATAAAGACACACACTGGTGACTTCATACCGGCCTCTGCATTACTCGATAGCGGGGCCCAGTCCTCATTCATACACCGAGAGTATGTCCGCCAAAACCGTATCCCTATTGAAGAACTCCCACAGCCCATATACGTCTATAATGCTGATGGGACCCCGAACAAAGCAGGACCTGTCACCCATGTGGCTACCATTCTATTGGAATACCAGGGTCATGTGGAAAAGACCTGAGTAGAGGTAACAGATCTAGGAAGCAAGGATCTAATTCTGGGGTATACATGGCTAAAAGAGCACAATCCACAGATTAATTGGAAGACTGGTACGGTCCATATGCTGGACTGCCCGGAGCTCTGTAACTACTCTGGAGTATCGTGGGTCATCTGCTGAGCAGAAGAACAGGAGATCTGGGTCACCGAGGAGCAACGGTACACCGGAAAACAGCAAGAAGGAAAAGCTCCTTGAGAGTTAGTACCCCCGGTGTACCACCACTACCTCAAGACCTTTGAGCAGAAGGAGTCCGAGAGGATGCCAGTCCGAAAACCATGGGATCACACCATCGAGCTAAAAGACAGCTTTGTGCCGAAGAAGGGCCGAAACATCCCCCTAAGCCCCCAAGAGCAAAAGGAGGTAGATGACTTTGTGGACGAGCAGCTCGCCAAAGGGTACATCCGGCCCTCCAAGTCCGAACAGACCTCCCCAGTCTTCTTTGTACCAAAGAAGGATGGCCGCAAACGCATGGTCCAGGACTACCGGTACCTCAATGAGCACACAATCCAGAACAACTACCTGCTTCCGCTCATCGCCCAGCTCATTGATAAGCTCTGGACTGCCTGTCTCTTCACCAAAATAGATCTCCACTGGGGGTATAACAATGTCTGAATCAAAGAAGGAGACGAATGGAAGGCCGCATTCACCTGTCACCGCAGCGCGTTCAAGCCGTTGGTAATGTTCTTTGGGTTATGCAATTCCCCGGCCACGTTCCAGACCATGATGAATGACATCTTCGCTGATATGGCCGAAAACATCATGGTATACATCGACGACCTTCTCATCTTCACCCCCTTGGATGACTGCAAAGCCCACGAGGCCATAGTCCTGGAAGTTCTTAGGCGATTAGAAGAAAACGACCTCTTTGTCAAGCCGGAAAAGTGCACCTTTGGAGTAAAGGAGTTGGAATTCCTTGGGATGATTGTAGGAGTGAACAGGGTAAGCATGGACCCAAGCAAAGTCACTGCCATAAAGGAATGGCCGGTCCCCACCAATGTCTGTGGAGTTCGGGCCTTTCTAGGCATGGCCAACTTCTACCACCGCTTTATCCAAGATTTCGCCCATATTGCGCAGCCGCTCCATGACCTAACCAAGAAAGACGAGCCCTTCTGCTGGACCAATCAATGCCAAGCTGCTTTTGACCGCCTTAAGGAGACCTTTACCACTGCCCCTGTTTTAGCTTACCCAGATCATAACAAGAAGTACCAACTCGAGTGTGACGCCTCCTCGTATGCTACCAGAGGAGTGCTCCTGGTGGAAGAAGAAGACCGATGGCATCCCGTGGCATACGCCTCCCACGCAATGATGCCGGAAGAACGCAATTACCCCATAGCTGATAAAGAGATGCTAAGCGTGATCAGGGGGTTGGAGGATTGGCACCACTATTTGGAAGGGGCTGAACAGCAGTTTGAGGTATGGAACGACCACGAGAACCTCAAATGGTTCATGACAAGGCAGAATCTCAATCGGAGACAAGCCCGGTGGGCCCAGTACCTCTCTCACTTCAATTTCAAATGGTGCCACAAGTCCGGCACAACCATGGGAAAGGCCGACGCCCTGTTGCAGAGAGAAGACTTGGCAGTAGGAGATGCAGAAGATAACCACGATGTGGTGGTGATTCCCCCTGAACAGATACAGGTTTGCATGCGCAATCAGGCGCAGCAGAAAGAAGCCGAAGAAGGAGTAATGGAAGAGGCCACGGTGTTGCACCACTCCAGAGACTGGCTAATGGACAAGATCTCACATGAGACTATCAAACTTCCAGCCCCAGTGCAGAAGAGGTTAGAAAGTCAAGGATATCACATTGAGGATGGATGCAGGATGAAGAATGGTAAAGTCTACGTACCCCTGGCTTGCAGACCCGAAGTACTCCACCTCCACCATGATGCGCTGGTGGCCGGTCATCCTGGGGTCGCACGGACTGTAGAGCTACTCTGCCGGCACTACGATTGGACGTCCCTATCACTCGACGCTGCCGACTATGTGAAGAGATGCCCAAGGTGCGCACAGACTAAGCCCTCCAATAAGCCACCCGCTGGGCCCCTGCTGAAACGACCTCGGGCACAAAGGCAAGGAGGCGTCAAGTGGAACGAGTAAGACGATGCCCCGGGTGCTAGGCACAAGGGGGCGAGTGGCGAAGTGAAGTGAAACGGGAAGATGGATCAAGCTCCTTATATGCGGGTGCCTTGTGAGAAAAGACCCAAGAAGAATTGATTGGGGCTCTGATAATTTACAGGCAGTCTTATATACTACTACAGATCGGGTTCAAGCGGAGCCTAAACTAGCTAAGGGCAGACATGGTTACTAAACATGGAGGTGCAAGGCGAAAACTGGCCTGGTCTGTGCGAGGGGGGCGATGCTGCGGGCTAAATGCTATTGGAATGGAAAAGGGTGGCGAATGGTGGCGCGATCACAAGGTTAATGCTATTGGAGTGGGAATGGGTGGCGTACTATGGCGTGCGATGCGCAGGTATCACTATAGGCGTGAGACCGGATGGCGCGAGCTGGCACCATTGCAACTGCAGATTACCTGAGTGCTGCAGTGCGGCATCAATAGCCAGGTAACCGGGGCTTTACTCTACTGTAATCCGGTGCCCAGATGCTGTGGCTACTGTGCTTACCGGCGTGGGAAAAGGCTCGGGTAGGGCCAAGCTGCAGTGCTGTGGCATGGGTCTCAGTGGCTGGAGAAGGTAATGAAGGAGAGAATGTAGCATAGCATAGCCATGAGCGTAACACCTGCAGCCGCTGCCTATTCCATCAGGGCCCTGGCAAGATATTTTGGTGGACTTCATCACCGGGCTTCCTCTCTCCAACTCGTACACCGCCATACTCACTGTCATTGACCGCTTCTCCAAAGCGGTCGAGCTTGTCTCCTGCGACTCCACCTGCACTTTTCTCGACCTTGCCGACATCTATCTGCATCACATCTGGAAGCACCATGGCCTCCCGAAGTCCATCATCTCAGATCGGGGTCCCCAGTTCGCATTGCACCTCATGACAGATCTCTGCCGCCAACTCCAAATAGACCAATGACTATCCACTGCCTATCATCCACAGACCGATGGGCAAACCAAACGGATGAACCAAGAGGTAGGCCAATACCTCTGGACTTATTGTGCAGATCACCCGGACTCTTGGAGTGACTGGCTCCCGCTCGTGCAATTCACCATTAACTCCAGGGTTTCCTCTGCTTCCGGTAAAACCCCATTCCAGCTCACTCACACGTATACTCCGGTCCTTGGGATCGAGCCCACCATCACACAATCCCCCACTGCCGATAACCTTGCCAACCAGTACGCCGATCATCTGGCAGAAGCCCAAGAATGACTCTGCACCTCGCAAGATACAATGAAGTGAGCAGCTGCCAGTAAGTGTTCTCTGACCCCCTTCTACTCCGTTGGGGACAAAGTTTGGTTATCCACCGAGCACCTCGCTATCCTGGGTTCCCCCAGGCTCACCGACCGCTGGATCGGGCCATTCCCTATCATCGGTCTTGTCGGCCCCAATGCAGTCCGCCTCGACCTCCCCCACTCATACCGTATTCACCCAGTTCTCAACATCTTGTGGGTTAAGCCCTTCACCGCCCCGCTGTAGAGAGTGGTATGTCTCTACGGTGGTATCCCTACATCTCACGTCCTTTCGTACGGTCTCTGTGCCCCTTTTGTTTCTACCTTCACACCCCCCCTTCTTATCTTGTACAGTAGGACCGGTCGACCGGATGCAAGTCCGTCAATAAGTCCGGAAGACCGTCGGTTTTATTTCATTTCATGTTCGCTCGACTAGTTTATTCTTGTTTCTTCTTTAGACTCAGGTTCCTACAGTCGTACCTAAGTCTCGGGCATTCCCAGACTATAAAGCGATGTCATAGGAACTTGGAATGTAGCTCCCGTTTTAGCTCTTACTGCACCGTTTACTGTTCACCGACCGTTCACCGCACCGCAACCGCTCACCGTTTATGACCATCTTATCTCCCGTCACCGCCCCCGACTGCTAACGCTCTACAAGACCATCAGACTTGCGCTTCTCGCTGGTCGACTACTCGAGGACTTCCCTGATCCACTCCCTGTGCTCCAGAGTCCTTTAGGGGCGAGCCTATCACTCCCCACACACACTGACAACCCCTAGGACTTCTAGGACTTCTACCCAAGTCCACCCCGGAGTCCTTGTCCTCTTTACAACTGGAGCCCACCGCGAGGGACTCACAACGGGGTTCCAGATGAAGTCAACGACTCATCGCCCAGCGACCTGACCTTGAAAATTTACGTGCACATTTTCGCAATTTGCAAATCAGTGAGGACTCCACCTTATTTCATCCGGTGTCACCCTTAAACGCAAGACATAACCGTTCCGACCTCCCTGACATAACCGACCATGAGCTCAGTTCACTGACAGGTGATAGCTCGGACCGCTCTTCTGCTGATTCGGATTGGCTGAATAAATCCCATCTCTGCTCTACATCGTCCGTTTTAGCTGACATGCAGCCATCGGGTTCCTGGCAGACCCCCAGTGTTGAGACTCTGAGTCCGACTGTCGCAGAAGAAATTCTAGGTGACGAGCCGAACGTAGGACCTTTCATTCCTGGTGGATATATAGAGTCCACTCCCAGGAGAGTCGGGGGGAACCTCCCGGCATCTCAGATTTCCAGCTCGCTTTCACCGCTCACTGCGGACTACTCGCCCCAGTCATCTCCATCTCCTAGCACATCGTCTTCCACTGCTCCATCCTTACAAGATCTCTTTGACGACACTGAGGGCTCTTTTTGCCCAAGTCCGCTACCCCTGGTCCGCATTTTTCGCGCTCCATTGTTGCTCACTGTGTCCTCCGGTCTTGCACCTATCCCCATACCACTCTCTCGTCTTCACCTTCCCCAACCTCCACTCCCTCCTATAGTCCCTCCACCTGGACCAATGGCTAACCAAGGTGCTACTATGCCTGCCCGTGGGGCTCGTGGTGCTCCCGAATTTACCGGGGAGGTACCTACTGAGCTTCCCCACTTTCTAGACCAGGTTGACACTCTAGGAACCGCTGCCGGTCTTACTGCCGCAGAGAAGATTTGCGCTACGCCACCTATGACGAGTCGGACTGCTGGAAAACCCTTGAAGAAGCCACCGCAGTTCTGGCTGATTGGGACCAGTTTATAGACGCGGTCAAAGATCTTTACCCTGGTTGTGAAGGCGCTAACAAATTCTGTCGTGCTGACCTTCAGTACCTGACCCACGAGACCAGCACAAAGCCTATGTGCACCCTTGCTGACTTTTCCCAGTACCACCACAGTTTTATCAAGATCGCCACACCACTAGTCCAGGCGAGGAAGCTCTCGGACTTGGACCGAGATGCTCTGTTCCTTGCCGGACTCCCTGCGGACTTGGCAGCTCAAGTCCGCCACCGCCTTCTCATTACCAAAACCACGCACCATCCCGCCGATCCATATTCCATTAAAGATACTCTCGACGCCACCCAGTTCCTATTAACTGGCGCAGCTCTTCGTCCCCTTCTGAGCCTTGTGTCGGGGCCCCTTCTGACTCCAACTCCATACTACCCAGCATGGGCCGCCCCCGCGGCCCCGCCAGTTGCTCCGCCATGGACTGCTCCGCCGGTCATAGTTAAACAAGAGCAGGTGGCAATGCAGCGCTCCTCCAAATGCTCTTGTGCCTTCTGTGATAAGTATGGGCATTTCATTGGCAATTGCCCCGACGTCACCGAGTACCTTGCAGCCGGGAAGGCTAGCAGGGGCACTGATGGTCGGATCTGCCTTCCTGACGGGAAGCG
>JBBPTI010000412.1:0-14582 GCA_038093995.1 Tylopilus aff. callainus | reverse complement strand
GATCCTCATTTGAGTTATCTTGGGTTTTCCCCTTAGTCCTCAGTCGACGCCTGGGTTCCCACTAGCTCTTGTCACCACTAGCCTCCTCGCTGTCCTACAGCTCACTAGCAGCCCCACCTAAGGGTTGTTTCAGAGATGAGGAGATAATGAGTAACATAACCTTCCTTCTTCATGGCCAGCACTAGTGATTCTGTGGCCCAGCCTGAAAGCCCTGAGCTGGTCAAGCTGGGCCCCAAAAATCCAGGCTGAGCTGGGCCACATTAGGGGCTTGGTAGAGCTTGGAGCCTGGCTTGCTATTTTAAGAAGCTACAAGCCAAGCCAAGCCAGGCCCTAGAAGCCCTGAAGCCATGGAAAAGATTGTGCATCCCTATAACTGGCAAGAGCCAATAACTATAAATGATATCGAGATATGAAATTTTTCATTTTGTTTGCCAATCCTATTTGTTTGCTTATTACATACACTATATCCAATATCAAAGAATAGCCTTGCTGGCCCAAACATACAGTCACACCATCCACACATGTAACTTGTGCTAATAATGCTGCTGATTTGGAACTTTTCTTCCATTGTAAAACTCAGATAGCAATGTGGCCACCTGAAGTGTAGAATATTATAGTAGTCACTAGAGTATAGTAAGGTAACTACTGTTCAAAGTCAGGTGTAGCTTATGTAAGCAAACATGCGCAGATAGTAGTATAGATCTAATAAATCTAATATTTCCCCTCAAACACAAAGGGCTAAGCTATGTCTAGAATATTTGTAAATAGAAAATACTAAATAAATATGTACCTCTAAATGGGTAGTCCAAAGGAATGTTGTCTGTATAGTTGTGTCAAATGAGTTGCATCGCAGCTGCACTGGTGTGATGTCCATATATGGAAGTCATGGCTCAGCTATTCACTTGTGCTCCCTTGGTGTGCACTCTTGACTTTAATCAACTCCAGAGTTGCCATCTTTGCATTTTGCACCTTGGGGTTGGCTCTGTATTATCCATGGTCCATGTACAGCATATATGGTTGGTTGTATCCACCAGATTAGGCTTGAATGTGACCTGGTAAGTGAGTGTGTTACAACCTCACCTGTGCCCCTATTTTTCGCCCCTATCTTCTACCCCTATTCTGGCTCTGGTACACTATCCATTCTGCTTGCTAACAGCATTCACACACCACACAATGGCAGTGCCAAGCTGTGACTACCTTAGTAAGTGGTTGAGCCCCCTTGCACAGCCCCATGACATCATCATTGCATCACATCATGCCATTATGGCACCATTGCATGTCATTGGTGCCTGGGCTGTGCAAGGCAGTGCAGTGACTTCCCATAACTCACCATCGGCCAGTAGCACAATCCACACATTCACACTCCTGCCCTAAAGCACCCATACATAGTAATAGTGTACAAACACATACAAACCCCTGTAGTAGTATATAAGGCTAGGCAATTCAGCCCCAAGATCCTCATTTGAGTTATCTTGGGTTTTCCCCTTAGTCCTCAGTCAACACCTGGGCCCCACTAGCTCTTGTCATTACCACTCCCATTCACAAAGCCTTGCTGCTCACTACCCTTTCACTAAGGGTTGTTTCAGAGTGAGTCTGTTTGGTGTGACTGACTCTTCTAGGTGTCAACTTCAATTTGCTTCAATGACAAGGTGGGTTCAGATTGCATCTAGAATGCTTGAGGTGCTTGTAAAGCACTATGGAAGGCCTAGGTATGTGGCATGTCCATCATTGATGGTGTTCATACTGACTTGTGTGTGCTTTAGCTAGCATGTTTGTTTCAACTCATTTTGAGTTGTGGTGTGCTGCACTCATTGTGCCATCCATCTGGCACCTTCTCCACTCATATACAGCACTATCAGCACCATTTTCATGTGCCCAATTGGCTCCAACATTGGCTTCTTCTGCCAACTTGCTCTTTTGTCCTCCTTGGCTTGGATATCAACAATGCATGTTTATTCTATTGACATGCTCATTTCCTTTGCCTTGGGGATGCTCCTTGACATTGTAGGCATAGCCTGGTGCAGTTGTTTTGCTGCCTAGCTTGTGTAGCTTGACTGGGGCTGGCTTGGTTATTTGGCTTTTTGGGCTTGAAACTTGGCATTGTGTGCTCATATTGTCAATGTGCTCATTCCCCTGGTCTCCATTGCATCCTTGGTCAATGTGAGCATTGCCTGGCAAGGTCATTTTGCTATCTAGCTTAACTTGCTCAACTTTGGCCATCTTGGGTGAGTTGGTGTCCTCCCTTGGCTCTAGTTATTTGTGCTGATGTTCTGACACATTCCACAGGTCCTTTATATAATCCCTAGGGTCTTCTGGCATGTGCACTAGGTCTGTGACCTTTGCATGGTGGTGGTGTGATGTGCTTGATGTGATGACAATGGGGAAACTGAGGATGAGTGGAATGGTAATATTCTTGACATTAACTAATAGCTCATTTTGAGTCTACATACTACAATTTATCTTGTACTTAGTGTTTTGGTGGCATCTTATCAAGCTATGGCCTGGGCCTAAGCTCAGGCTTTTGGGCCAGGCTAGGTTGTTATGACTCACTCACTCACCTTCCTTTTTTGTCTTTATCCCTGTCCCAGACTGTCCACTCCAGTGCTCCCCCTGTCCTGGTTCTTGGTCTGTGTGTACTACTTCCCCATCAAATGGCCTTGACTAACAGCATTCACATGCCACATAATGGCTGCACCAAGCTGTGTTTACCTTAGTCAGCAGCCTGGACTCTTGCATAGCCTGATAACATCACTATCACCCCATATTGCACCATTATGGCACAATTGCTCATCATCAGCCACTAGCTGCACAAGGCAGTGCCATGACACCCCATGACTCATTCTTGGCCAGTGGTGTAAGTCCCTCACTTCCACATCTACCCTAAAGTTCTACCATATGTAGTAATATAGCACAAATATGTACAAACCCTGTAAATGTGTATAAGGCTGGCAAATCAGCCCCAGAATCCTCATTTGAGTTATTCTGGGTTTTCCCCTTAGTCCTTAGTTGATGCCTGGGCCCCCATTAGCTCTAGTTACCACCATTCCCATTCACTGCCTTGCTGCTCACTGCCCTTAACTAAGGGTTGTTTCATTATAACTTGAATCTCTTTTGCTTTGCTGCTGCTGTTTATGCCCTGAAGCCCATCATTGTCATCAGTGAGCAGAACAGGAGTGCTGGTCATTATTACTAACCAGCCCCTGCTTTAGTAAATTCAGCCCAGATCACCACCCCACGTCCTGAGTATGTGCTTGACCTCACTGCCCTTGCTGCCAGTGCTTGTCTCTTTGTAGAGGAGTACCCCTGCCTGTTCACCCAAGTTTTTGACCCCATCTCCACCACTGCTGAGAGAAAAAGGAGGTTAGAAGGGGAAAGCATGGTAAAGAAAGAAGAGGAGGAGGAGTTAGCCCTACCCCCTTCTCCCACACCTACTGTAAAGCATGAGTCAATCCTGCCCAAGTCTGTTGACCCAAACAATCTCAAGGGTCCTTACCAAGACCTGACATCACCTAAGACCCACTGCCACCTCAATAAAGAGTACTGTTGCTGGCAAGAGAACTGCACCTAGTTCTTAGTTGAAAAAGCCTGCCTCATCCATTGCAAGAGAATTGCTGCAGCAAGAGCTGCCCACTGCACTGCCACTACCACCCTTGTCTGCCCTGTTGACAGTCAGGGATGCCTTTGTCCTTGTGCATCTTTGTGCCACCCTTCACATCTTCACTAGTCTACTAGTAGCCCCTGCTATTATCACCATACCCCTTCTTACCCACACCTACCTACATCTATTTGTAGGAATAGTTCTTGCCTTTGCCCCTCATCCCCTTTTATAATAGTTCAGCTCCTGCTGATTACCCTCACCCTTCTTGTTGTTTTCTTTTCTTGTTTTTTCCTTTATTTTTTCATCTGCCTCCTGGAATTCATTGCCCACAAGACCACTCTGCTTCACACAACAGTTAAAGCCCACCCTGGCCAACTTTCTCTGACCTTTGGGTATAACAGAGAAATCAGAGAAGTAGAAGCAGGACAGAACATCAGAGGGTGGTAAATATCCAATAAAACTCTTTTTGTACTAAAACCTGTTGAGTGACCAATATAGGACAACTGCTTATGTGACTCCACCAGAGACAGCAGTTCCTAAACAGACCAAGACTAATCAGCCAACCACAGACAGCACTGGTTAGGTCCACCCTGTATCATGCCACAAGGCACCCCACCATAATTGAAGAATATTGAAGAAGAACTTGGGTAGTCCATGACAAAAAGAGAATCTGCATACCCAAAACCCACATAGCCTGTCATTATGTCACAATCCACACTCCAAATCCTTGCTGACCTGAACCTCATGCTGGAGAACAAGATTGCCACTATTGCTTTAGAATTCACCATCCTCACAAAACAAAACCAACAGCTCTACACCAGATGCATTGAGGAGCAAAAAAAGACCACCATCCTCCTGAAAAACATCATGGTACTTGAACAGACAGTCACCATCTTTAACTCTGTGGCTAGTGCTGAAGGAAAGGCAACCTAAAGAATAGAAGTCTTTGCTGATCCCAGAGATTACAAGGGATCTGTTGCTAAGTTCAAAGAATGATGGGCCAAGATCAAAGCCTGGTTCCATACCAGCCATTCCACTATTCTGCTGAAAAGCTATGAAGCAGTAATGGTAGTCCTTTCTCAGCTCAAAGGTCTGAAAGCCAGCCCCTTTGCACAGACCTGCCTTTGCTGAGGTCAGGAATATACTTGGGATGAGCTCATCCAAGAGATGGAGAGTCTTTTCTGCTCCATAAATTAGAAAGACTGGGCTGTTGCCCAACTTGAGCAGCTTTGCCAAGGGGAAATGAGAACTGACAACTTCCTAGTCCAGTAGGAAGCATTGTACCAAATGGCTGGAATTGACAACAGCCATGCCATCCATTTCCTCAAATAAAATATGGCCCAGCACATCATCTTACAAATCTTTAAGAAAGGCACCCAAAAGTCTACCCCAGCCAATTACCTACAGAACATTAGGGACATTGGGTGTGCTATGGAGGCTCTAAATTTCATAAGGGGCTGACAACTGGACTTCACAAGAAGAGAAGACTGCATGGAGGTAGACCAGTTCAAAGAAGAGGACAAAGAGCAGGTCTTTGCCATCAAAGGAAGTAGCAACAAGTGTTTCAACTATAAAAGAATAGGTCATATGGCCCAAGACTGCAAGCAGCTGAAGAAGCAGTGTCTGGAATGTCACTTCCATGGAGAGGAACATAGGTTTAACTGCTGAAAGTGGCAAGCAAGAAGAATTGCCCTCATAGAAGAAGAAGTGTGGGTGGCACCAGTTAAAAAAGAGGATTTTCTCAATACCAGAAAAGAGCAAAAGGGAAAAGACAGAGCCTAGGAGACAATGTAAAGATAACAAGGACTCCAGGGTGGACTTTGATAGAAGTCCTAGAAGTCCTAGGGATTGTCAGTGTGTGTGGGGAGCAATAGGCTTGCCCCTAAGGGACTCTGTAAAACAACCTCAGGCACTAAGTACCTTTGGCTGCATAGTGGAGGATGTATGAAAGTGTACAAAGGTAGTAAATGTGAGTCGAACTTCTTATAACTGGGTGCCTTGTAAGAGAAGATCCAAGAAGAATTGATTGGAGTTCTGACAATTACATGGGGGGTTTATATACTACTAGCTACCTAGGTTGGAACTCCATCTGAATAGTGTAAGGGCAGGCCAGGTTACTAAAGATGGAAATGCAAGGTGAAAACTGGCCTGGTCCATGCAAGCAGGGTGATGCTGAGGGGTTTTGGCTATTGGTGTGGAATAAGATGGCAAGCGATGGCACAATAGCAGAAGTTCTGCGATTGGAGGAAAAAGGAAATAAGGGGATTGTATGATATGTGGGAGTAATGCCATTGGTGTGGGACTGGAGTGTGTGAGTATGGTGAGCAATGGTGCCATCCACAGTTGCTGTGGTGTCAGCTGCTTAGGTAAAAGGGGCTTTGTGCTACCTTGGTCAGGTACCCTAATGCTATAAGCCTATGCTGAGGTGGCATGAGAGTGAGGGCAGATGTTACTGAGTTGCAGCTCTGTGGTGTGGGTACCTATGCCTAAAGAGGGGAGTGTAAGAATGAAAAGAGCAAAAGTGTAGTGCTGGAGGCATGAAGCATAATACTTTGGGACACAGGGAGTAGAGCAGAGAAGTCCTTGAGTAGTCAACCAGTGAGAAATGCAAGTCCAATGGTCTTATAGAGCATTAGTGGTCAGGGGCAGTGACAGGAGATAAGATGGTCATAAATAGTGAGCAATAGCAGTGTGGTGAATGGTCAGTAAACAGTAAATGGTGCAGTGAGAGCTAAAAACAGGAGCTGGTTTCCAAGTTCCTATGACATCATTTTATAGTCTGGGAATGCCTGAGACTTAGGTATGACTGTAGGAACCTGTGTCTAAAGAAGAAACAAGAATAAACTAGTTGAGAGAAAACCATATGAAATGAAATGAAACTGATGGTCTTCTAGACTTATTGATGGACTTGCATTCAGTTAACTGGTCCTACTGTACAAGATACAGGGGAAAATAAAGGTAGAATTAAGAAGGGCATAAAGACTGCATGAAAAGGTATGAGATATAAGAATACCACCATAGAGACATACCACTCTCTACAATGATCTGGATATCTCACAGGCTAATAATTCTCTCTTGGTGGAACTCTCACATCTTGTTTCTGTACTAACAGCCCTAGTATCTAATATAGCCAGTCTAGGGGGGTCTCCAGTGAGCCTGGCAGAGACTGTGATATTAAACCTGTGCTTAATTCCCCTCTATCCACCACCAAAATCCCAAAAGAAGCAAGGATGTATACACAGGTAATACACAAGGGAAAGGAGATAAAGCTAACCCTCTGCTTAAAACCCTCTAGGAAAGAAAGATATGTAAAGGCCATTGCACTAATTGACAGTGGAGCAAATCTAACCCTGATCAACACCAATTTTGTATATAAGCACTGTATTCCCACACTGACTGCCTGTAGGACAATCATGGTGTTCAATGCTGACAGATCAGAGAATGCTGCAGGAAAAATCATGGAAGAAGTGAAGGTATATTGTGATATTAATGGACATAGGGAGCAGCTCTGAGCCTATATATCAAATATCAGGAACAACAATCTGATCCTTGGATATCTGTGGCTTAAGGAATACAATCCCCAAATCAATTGGAGGAATGGGAAGGTGACTTTCATTGAGTGCCTGGAGACCTGTAACTATGAACAAGAAGTGAGGAATGGACATGACCAGGAAATACTGGAGGTACAACAGGCTGAAGTAAGAAGTCAGAGGAAAGCAGAGAGGGATAGTGGAACAGAAGAAACCCTATTGCTGATACTGCCACAATATCACTGCTTTACAAAGACATTCTTGCAAAAAGAGTTCAAGTAAATGTCCCTTCAGAAGCCATGGGACCATGCCATTGAGTTGAAGAAAAGCTTCAAACTAAAAAAGGGAAGGATCATTTCATTGAGCCCAAAAAAACAGAAAGAGGTAGAGGCATTTGTAGATAACCAATTATAAAAGAAATATATCTAGCCATTCAAGTCTGAGCAGATGTCACTGGTCTTCTTTGTACCCAAGAAGGATGGATGAAAATGGATGGTGCAGGACTATTAATATCTCAACAAGCATACAGTCAGAAACAATTATCCACTTCCATTAATTTCACAGCTTGTTGATAAACTAAAGACTGCAAAGCTCTTTATGAAGATGAATCTTTGATGGGGGTATTGTTACGCTCATGGCTACACTATGTTCCACTCTTTCCTACACTCCCTTCTTTAGGTAGTAGTACTCATGCCACCTTGCCGTAACTTGGCTCTACCCAGGATCTATTTGCATGCCGGCTATTGGATATCTGCAGCATTCTGGGCACTGGACCATGGTAGAGTAAAGACCTGATTACCCAGATACTCACACCACTGCAGTGATTAGCCACCCACAGCTGGGATGGTGCCATATCACTTTATTCACAGCATCTGGCTGGATAGCCAATAGCGCAAGCTGTGCATATCATATGATTCTGCCTTTATCTTTTTGAGCCAATGGCACAACACCTGCACTCACGCCATAGTGCACCTTCTGCTCTCATGCCTATAGCGGAATAGCCACGATGTTGCCATCGCTCGCCTTCCTTTCTCACTCCAGTAGCATTTAGCCTGCAGCACTGCCCCACTTGCACAGACCAGGCCAGTTTTCGCCTTGCACTTCCTTATTTAGTATCTCGGCCTGCCCTTACTTACTTTAGGCTCTGCCTGAATCTGGTTTGTAGTAGTATATAAGACTGCCTGTATTATATCGGAGCCCCAATCAATTCTTCTTGGGTCTTCCCTTACAAGGCACCCGCTTTACTAGAAGATTGGTTCACTAGTCTGATTCGCTTCACTTCACTTCACTACTCATATGCCTCCTAGTGCCTTGCACCTGAGGTTGTTTCAGGTATAATAACATGTGAATCAAAGAAGGAGACAAATGAAAGGCTGCATTTGTATGCTACAGAGGAGCCTACAAACTCACTGTCATGTTTTTCAGCCTCTGCAACTTACTAGCCACATTCCAGACCATGATGAATGATCTATTCAAAGATATGCCTAATGTGGTCATATACATCAACAACCTCCTAATCTTCTCCCCCTCTGCTGATCTACAGGCATATGAGCAGGTGGTGACTAGGGTCCTTGAGCAGCTTGAAAAAAATGATCTATTCATCAAACCAGAAAAGTGTAAATTCTTTGTAACAGAGATAGAGTTCCTTGGAATGATAGTCAGCCAAAATGGAATAGCAATGGACCTGGAGAAGGTGAAGGAAGTGTTGAAATGGCCCACACCTACAACTCTCTAACAAACTCATGTGTTCCTTGGAATGGCTAACTTCTATTGGCGATTAATTCAGGACTATGCTAAAATCACCCAATCCCTTCACAATCTCACAAAGAAGGACATCACATTTAAATGGGGAAATAAGTACAAAGAAGTGTTTAATAAGCTAAAAGAGAAGTTCATCACAGCACCTGTCCTAGCCTACCTGGACAATAACTGTGTATACCAGCTGGAGAGTGATGCCAGCAATTACACCATCAGGACAGTCCTTTCCATATGCAAAGGAGACTGATGGCATCCAGTTGATTATTCCTCCCACTCCATGACTCTGGAATAGCAGAACTACCCTATTGTTGACAAAAAGATGCTTAGTGTCATTTCCACCCTCGAGTCCTGGCAGCATTACCTAGAGGGGACCTGATATGAATTCAAAATCTGGAATGATTACCAGAATCTCTCCTGGTTCATGACACAACAAGATCTCAATAGGCAACAAGCCTAATGGGCACAATATCTATCTCAATTCAACTTCAAATGGTACCACAAGTCTGGGTCATTGATGATGAAAGCCAATGCCCTCTCTCACTGATCAGATCTTATAAATATAGGTGATGAGGACAATAAGGTGGTGTTGGTAATTCCTCCAGAGCATGTGGGGCAGATAAGTGGAGAGGAGGTGGAGAAGTTGGCAGTCACCATAAAAACCCCCAGGAAGCAACTAACTGATGAGATCTCACATAGGACCACCTGGTTGCCATAAACCACCCTCAAGAAGTTGATGGCACAGGAATATGAGATTAAGGACCAGATGCTAAAACAAAATGGACAGATCTATATCCCACTAGATTTTCACACCAAAATGCTCACACTCCATCATGACCATGTGTCCAGCAGACATCCTGGAGTACTCCACATGTTAAAGTTATTAGCATGACACTATGCATGGACAGGAATGAGGAAAGATGTGGAGGATTACATTCAGAGGTGTAGCTGATGTGCTTGAGCTAAAGCAGCCAACCAGGCACCAAAAGGGTTACTACAACCACTGCCAATTCCTGAAGATCCATGGACAGACATTTCTGCAGACTTCATCACCAATCTTTCCACCTCAGGGGGATATAATGCCATTCTCACCATGGTTGACTGTTTCTCAAAGAAGGTGGAGTTGATTTCCTGTACCAAACAGTGCTCCACAGCAGATCTCACTGATTTGTATCTCACTCATGTCTGGAAGCATCACAGTCTCCCTTCCTCAATCATGTTGAATCGAGGACCACAATTCACCTCCACTCTAATGCAGACCTTGTGCAAATAGCTAGGCATTGCAACTAACCTCTCCTCCATGCACCATTCCCAGACTGATGGACAGACTGAAAGAATGAATAGAGAGGTCTCACAATATCTCCATATGTATTGCACTGAGCAACAGGATGACTGGGCACATTGGTTGCCACTGGCCCAATTCTCTATTAACACAAAGCAATCCACTGCTTCCAAATTTTCCTCCTTTCAGGTCACATGGACATATCAACCCCAAATGGGAGTGAAGCCCTGCAA
Organism: Tylopilus aff. callainus; assembly: GCA_038093995.1. NCBI lineage: Eukaryota > Fungi > Basidiomycota > Agaricomycetes > Boletales > Boletaceae > Tylopilus > Tylopilus aff. callainus. The sequence goes on along the minus strand of JBBPTI010000412.1, from coordinate 4,184 downwards.
TGTCAAGTCCCCTTTCACTTTGCAAATGGTGGCTGATTATCAAATGGTTCTCTCACAGATGTGCCTGCATCTCTCCTAGGCTCAGGAGCAGATGAAAGCAGTGGCAGATCAGCATCACACTAACATCCCTTCTCATGCCATTGGGGATCACATCTGGCTATCCACCAACAACCTCACCCAATCTACTCTATGTCATAAACTTTTAGATCAATGGGTCAGACCCTTTTCCATTATCTCCATGAAAAAACCTAATGTGGTGGAGTTATGCCTTTCCCAGCATATGCATATCCACCTTGTGGTAAACATCTCTCATATAAAACCATACCAGGCTTCCCTGCCAGACCAACCTGACTCATGTCCTGGTCTGGCTCTCATCACTGATGACCAGGATTCAGAGTATGAGGTAGACTACATCATCAACTCACATCCTCAGGGTCATGATATCCAGTACCTTGTTCATTGGAAAGGTTACCCCATCACCAACCACACTTGGGAACCCACTTCCAACCTTACCAACTGCCCCAAGGCCCTTCATGACTTCCATGCTGTTACACTCACAGCTATGCTATGTTCCATTCATTTCTACACTCCCTTCTTTAGCCACCTTGACCCACGCCACAGCACTGCGACTTGGTATTGCCCGAGTTCTATTCCCACACCGGCTAAGCACAGCACCTGCAGCATTCCAGGCACCAGACCACAGTAGAGTAAAGACCTGATTATCCAGGTACTGATGCTGCCCCGCAGCACTTAGGCAATCCGCAGTTGCAATGGTGCCATATGTTGTCAACCAGTCACATGCCAATAGTGATACTCGTGCATTGCACGCCATAGTATGCCATCCGTTCCCACTCCAATGGCATTAACCTTGTGATGGTGCCATTGCTCACCACCCTTTCCCACTCCAGTAGCGTTTAGCCCACAGCATCACCTCCCTCACACGGACCAGGCCAGTTTCTGTCTCACACCTCCTTATTTAGTAACCATGCCTGCCCTTAGCTAGTTTAGGCTCCGCTTGAACCCGTTCTGTAGTAGTATATAAACCCACCTGTATTATATCGGAGCCCCAATCAATTCTTCTTGGGTCTTCCCTCACAAGGCACCTGCATACTAGGAGATTGATCCATTGTTCCCTTTTGCTTCACTTTTGCTACATGCCACCTAGTGCTTAGCACCCGCGGTTGTCTTCACTCATACACCTCCTAGCACCCAGTGCCCGAGGTCATTTCATTAAGAATTGATTCCCCTCTTCACCGCTGTCATCATTGTCGACTGCCCTGAAGGCCCCACCCATCACCAACCTTTGTGCTATCAGTAAGCAGAGCAGTACCCACATCCCCTTATTGACATGGAAGGACACTAGTGAATGCTACACATGCCAAGTCAGCCCCTGCTGTTGTAGTTGGCAGCTCAACAGGTGGACAGTGTCTAGTAGTTGCCCCTTGCCCAGTTCGCTCCATCAACCTCAACCTCCTTGCCACCATCACTTCCCACCTCGAAGCTGATGCCATCACTGCTGCTGAGAGAGAGCAGAGAGAGCTGTGGAAAGAGATTGACCAAGCAATAGCGGATTTCACTGCGAGGTCCAGGGCATCAGATACGCCCACACTTATTTATCCCCCATCCCCCATTGCTGACATTGACCCGAACAACTTCGTTCCCCTGACACCACCCCTTCCTTTGCCTTCCACTCTTTGCCAGCTCATCACCGAAGCCAAAGAACAAACCCACTGCTATGAGGAGTACACAGCCCACATAGAAGCCCAGCTTGCTGCTCCCCTTCCCCCTTCCCCAGACTACTGCGCCTGCTGTAGGCCAGATTGCCTTCACCACCCCTTCTACTTCCCACCATTCCACTCACATCCGAAACAGTCCAGGACATCCGGTACCGAACTGGTGCACAGTCTCAACAAGCCAGGCCACCTTTGCCCAAGAAACCTTCTGCGGTGGCCCAGCAAGTTCCTTTAGTTTTCCTTTTAGTACTTACTTGTTTGTGCTTGCCCCCCTTCTTAGTGTTAGCCTTCTTCTCCAAGGATGTTCCTGCTTTTCTTCTGGTACTCCCTTTTAGCCTCTTGTTTTATTTCTTTCTTGTTACTTGTATTCTGCATTTATTGTCTTCTCACCCACATTCAATTTGATCGCAATATCCTTTTGATTTCTTTACAGTTACCTTCAGGCGAATACTCCCTTATCATCTCCACACCCACCGGCACATGAGGCCGCAACTTCTGATACGAGAACACACCTACCAACTGGGCTGAGTCAGCACCCCAGGATGACTGGTAGTTACCCCATAAAGATTCAATTGAACTAAAGTTCCCGGTTCCAGCTATAGGGGGATTACTTAGCAAGCCGAGAAAACACTGCATGCATCCTGAAGAAAGAGTAATCAGGATCCTCAATAGGCTGCATCCAGGAGACTATCAAGATCAGAAGACCGTAGTCTGTGCGAGACCTCTAGTGCTGCTTCCATTTGAAAGGCCCAGCTGCAGCTGGTATAAGAAACACAAGGTGCCAGTAATCAAGAAAGAAGTTTGCTTCCAGTATGTCACAGGTACTCCTTGATATGATCGCAGACCCCACTATTCCTCTACTGGACAAACTCACTGCCATTGTGGCCGAGTTCACCACCATCACCACTCAGAATATTCAGCTCGCTCAATCACTGCATGCATCCAACAACAAGATTATCCATCTCGAGCAGCTAGTGATGGTAGGCCAAGCCACGGTAGCCACTCTCCAGGGCCAAGTCACTGCAGCAGGCCCTCCAGGTACCGCAAAGAAAGTTGAACTCTTTGCCGACCTGGGCAAATATAATGGGTCCATTAGCAAGTTCGAAGAATGGTGGGCCAAGATGAAAGCATGGCTTTGCATCAATGCGCATGTCACCCCCACAGGAAGTTATGAAGCGGTTGTGGCAGTACTATCCCGGCTCAAAGGACCCAAGGCTGGCCCCTTCGCACAAACATGCCTCACCTGGGGCAACACATACTTGTGGAAGGACTGCAAGGCTGAGATCGAAGGCCTCTTCTGTGCTACCAACCAGAAAGATTGGGCATGCCGCCAGCTGGAGGAGTTCAAGCAGCAAAACATGCAGACAGATGACTTCTTAGTCCACTGGGAAGCCCTATACCAGCAAGCACAGATCAACAACACACACGTGGTCCATCTCTTGGAACAGAACATGGCCCACCACATCATTTTACAGATCTTCAAGGAAGGAAAGTGCCAGGACAAGCTGGTGCTCTATTTGGACAACATTAGGAAGACCGGATGCGTGATGGAGGCACTCAGCTTCATAAGAGGGTACGAAAGGAAGGCCCCTGTGAGGATTAGCAGCTGAGGGTTAGCGTGGGAGGATATTGAAGAAGACATATACACCCTCCCAAGCAGTGATGCCCATGCAAAGTGCTTCAATTGCAAACAGACCAGCCACAGAATTCAAGAATGCCAGAAGCCAAAGATAAACCAATGCCCAGCCTATAAGTTTGTTCATGGTGGACATAGCACTTATTGCACCAAGAGGAAAATGCTATGGAGGATACTGCTAGCCAAAGATGAAGAACCCACGGGCGCTGAAGCCTGTTACTGTTACGCTCACGGCTACGCTACGTTCCATTCCTTCGCTACATTTCCTTCCTTAGCCACTTTGACCCACACCACAGCGCCGCGACTCGGTCTTGCCCGAGTCTTGTTCCCACACCGGTAAGCACAGTTAGCTGCAGCATCCGGGCACCGGACCACGGTAGAGTAAAGCCCCGGTTACCCGGCTACTGATGCCGGCCGCAGCACTTAGGCAATCCGCAGTAGCAATGGCGCCTTATGGCACCATCGGGTCTCACGCCTATAGCGATACTCGCGCATCGCACGCCATAGCACGCCATCCGTTCTCACCCCAATAGCGATTCCCCCGCTATTGCGCCATAGTACGCAATCCGTTCCCACTCCAATGGCATTAACCTCGCGATGGCGCCATCGCTCACCACCCTTTCCCACTCCAGTAGCAATTAGCCCGCAGCATCGCCCCGCTCGCATGGACCAGGCCAGTTTCTGTCTTGCACTTCCATATTTAGTATCTATGCCTGCCCTTACTTACTTCAGTCTCCGATTGGACTCCGCTGTATAGTAGTATATAAGACCGCCTGTAAGTAGTCGGAGCCCCAATCAATTCTTCTTGGGTCTTC
>JBBPTI010000411.1:0-14587 GCA_038093995.1 Tylopilus aff. callainus | reverse complement strand
CATTCGAGTTATTCTGGGTTTTCCCCTTAGTCCTCAGTCGACGATCAGGGTCCCGTTAGCTCCTGTCACTAGTCACTCCCCCGCTGTCACACAGCTCACTAAGCAGCCCCGCCTAAGGGTTGTTTCAGGCTGGCGAATGCAGCCCCAAGATCCTCATTCAAGTTATCTTGGGTTTTCCCCTTAGTTCTTAGTCAATGCCTGGGTTCCCACTAGCTCTTGTCACTTGCCTCTCCTCCGCTGTCCTACAGCTCACTATACAGCCCTGCCTAAGGGTTGTTTCATCGACTTCCTCCATGATCCTTCCTCTGGCATTCTCTGATCCATCTGCATTATAAACAATGATGGTCCTACATGTGGTTAGCATGGGGATCCAATGTCTTTTCATGAAGCTTTGGTTGATGAGAGTTAGATTAGCCCTGCTATTGATGAGCGCTATTGCTGTAACATATCTGCTTTTTGTAGAGGGTTTAATGCGAACTGTTAGCTTGATCTCCTTTTCTTTGTGTATTACCCTTGTGTACAGCTTGAGGGGTTCTGGGATTTCATTGGTGGATTTAGGGGAATCAAGCACAGTTTTAGTATCTCAGTCCCTGCCAGGCTTACCAGAAGGCCCCCCTAGACCAGTTACATTGGATACTAGACTGGTTAGCATAGTTACAAGTTTTGTTAGTTCCACCAAGAAAGAGTTATTATTCACCTGTGGGACACCCAGATTGTCCCCTAGGCTCTGCCTTTTCCCTTCTGCTCCCTTTCAGTGTTGGGAAAATCCTATTCTTCAACTGGCACAACTCGTACTTTTACTTCAGCTAAGGCAACCTTCCACACCTGCCTTCTTTGACTAAGGTAACCTTCTGCACCTGCCTTCTTCAGCAACCAAACTGGTGTTCTCCTCCATGGAAATGGCACTCTGGACACTACTTCTTCAGCTTCTTGCAATTGCAAGCCAAGTGTCCAGTTCCTTGGCAATTGAAGCACTTTCCTTGGCTTTCTTTTATTGCAAACACCCATTCTTTGTTATCTCCTTCTACCCAGTCTACCTCCATTTAGTTGCTTCTTTGTTGGAAATTAGATCCTCCCCCCCTTATGAATGTGAGAGCCTCCATTGCACATCCCACATCTTGGATATTCTGGAGGTAATCCGTGGGGGTGGACTTACATGCTCCTTTTTTAAAGATTTGAAGGATGATGTGTTGGGCCATGTTCTGTTCAAGAAGGCAGATCATGTGGCTGTCATTAATTCTGGCCATCTGGTACAGGGCTTCCCATCAAACCAAGAAATCATCTGTCTGAAGGGTGCCATGTCAAAGCTGCTCAAGCTGGTTAACAGACCAGAAGAGGCTTTCCATTTCCTGAACTAATTCATCCCAGGTATACCCCTGTCCTCAGTGAAGGTGTGTTTGTGTGAAGGGGCTGGCCTTCAGTCCTTTTAGTTGCGAAAGGACTGCAGTTATGGCCTCATAGCTCTTTGGGAGAATAGTGGAGCGATTTGTGTGGAGCCATGCTTTAATCTTGGCCCACCACTCTTCAAACTTCATGATGGATCCTTCATAATCTCTGGGATCTGCGAAGACTTCTACTTTTTGAGTGGCCTTTCCTGCTGCAGCTGCAGCACTGCTTAACATAGAGACAGTTTGTTCAAGCACAGCCACCTCTTTGATGAGGGCTGCAGTTTTCTTCTGCTCCTCAATGCACCCATTGTAGAGTTGCTGGTTTTGTTTTATGAGGGTGGTAAATTCTAACACAACAGCGGCAATCTTGTCCTCCAACGTGAGGTTCAGATCGGTGAGGATTTGGAGTGTGGACTGTAACATAGTGTTGGGCTACATGGGTCTTGGGTATGCAGATTCTCTTTCCATCATGAATCACCCAAGTTCTTCTTCAGTATTCTTTAATTACTGTGGGGTGCCTGGTGGCCCTGTATGGTGTGGATCTAACCGGCATTATCTGTGGTTGGCTGATCAGTCTCAGTCTGCTCTTCTGCTGCTTCTTCCGGTGCAGTTTTATAAGTACTTGTCCTATCGTGGTCACTCAGAGTTAAAAGGACAAGAAATTTATTTTAGATATCTACCAGCTGTAATTTTGTGTTGGCTGTTCTTCTTCAGCATGAATTGCCTGGCACTTGTAGCTGATGGTGAAGGAGTATACTCCTGGGTGGATGTCAGTGGTGATTTGGAGCAGGGTGAGTTCTCATGTGATGAAAGAGAGGAGACAAAGTATGAAGTAAAGGAATAGAGATGAGAAAAATATAACCAAGAAGGTGAATATGGCCAGCAGGAGCTGGGTGATCATGTAAAGAAGTGGGGATATAGTAGGAAGATACCTGTCAATAGATGCAGGTAGGTGTGAATGAGGAGATGTAAAGTAATAGTAGCAGGAGCTACTAGGAGGTGACTAAAGGTAATGAGGGCAGCATAGAGATGCACAAGGGCAAAGGCATCCCTGACCATCAACAGGGCAGACAAGGGTGGCAGTGGCAGTGTGGCAGGCAGCTCTAGCTGCAGCAATTCTCTCACAATGGATAAGGTGGGCTTCTTCTACTAAGAACTGGGTGCAGTTCTCTTGCCAATGATGGTACTCTTCATTAAGGTGGCAGTGGGTTTTGGGCAAGGTGGGGTTACAATAAGGACCCTTGAGGTCATTTGGGTCAACAGACTCAGGTGGGGTTGACTCACACTTTACAGTGGGTGAGGGGGATAGTGGTAGTACTAACTCTTCCTCCTCTTCTTTCTTCACTTCTCTGTATTCCCCTGCTATCCTCCTTTCTCTCTGTGCAGTGGCAGAGGCAGGGTTGAAGACTTGGGTAAAAATGTGTGGGTATTCCTCTACAAAGAGGCAGGCACTTGTGGCAAGGGTGGTGAGGTCGAGTGCATACTCAGAACGTGGGGCGATGATCTGATTAGGGTTCACTAGGGCAGAGGGCTGTCAATATGATGGCCAATGACTCTGCTGAGCTCACTACTGGCAGCAGGCTTCAGGATAGCAACAGTGACAGCAAAGCAAGGAGATTCAAGTTATAATGAAACAACCCTTAGGCAGGGCTGCATAGTGAGCTGTATGACAGTGAGTAAGGAAGAGATGGTAGAGCTAGTGGGACCTTGGCGTTGACTGAGAACTAAGGGGAAAACCCAAGATAACTTGAATGAGGATCTTGGGGCTGAATTGCCAATCTTATATACCATTACAGAGATTTGTATGTGTTTGTACACTATTACTATTCAGAGGTCCTTTAGGGCAGGGGTGTGAATACATGGTTAATGCCATTGGCCAGAGACAAGTCATGGGGAGTCACAGCATAGCCTTATGCAGCCTGGGCACCAATGATGTGGGGTGGTGCAACAATAATGTCATGGGCTGTGTGAGAGGGGGCCTGGACCACTTACTAAGGTAGTCACATCTTGGTGCTGCCATTGTGTGGTGTGTGAATGCTGTTAGTGAGCAGGCCAGGTTGCATACTGGAACCAGAATAGGGGTGAGGGATAGGTGTAAAAGATAGGGATAAAAAGATAGGGGTACAAGTGAGGTCGTAACACCGTGATCCTCCCTCCTGCATTCTCTGATCCATCCACATTATAGACAATGATGGTTCTACATGTGGTTAGCATAGGGATCCAATGTTGTTTCACAAAGCTCTGGTTGATGAGGGTTAGATTGGCCCCACTATTGATGAGTGCTGTTGCTGTAACATATCTGCTTTCTATAGAGGGTTTAATGTGAACTGTTAGCTTGATCTCTTTTCCTTTGTGTATCACCCTTGTATACAGCTTGAGGAGTTCTGGGATTTCATTGGTGGATTTAGGGGAATTAAGCACAGTTTTAGTATCTCAGTTCCTGCCAGGCTTGCCAGAAGACCCCTCTAGACTGGTTAGCATGGTTACAAGTTTCATTAGTTCCACCAAGAAAGAGTTATTTTTAGCCTATGGGACACCCAGATCATCCTCTAGGCTCTGCCTTTTCCCTTCTGCTCTTTTTTGACATTGGGAAAATCCTGCTCTTTGACTGGCACAACTTGTTGTAAAGTAATTAGGACACCTGGGAGCGGACTAGGGGTGGAACCTGCTAGTCCTGGTTGTCTTAGATATGAGGGGGAGCGATTATGTTCGCCCCAAAAGGGACTCTGGTAAAGGGGTGGGTGAGACGAAGGTTAAGACCACTTATGGAGGCCTGAGATGGGGACTAGTCGACTTGGAGCACGTTAGTCCGATATTCCAGACTATAGGTCGTAGAGATTGCAAGCGAGAAAGGTGAGAAACAGTGGAAACGGTGACGGTGAATGGTAGAACGGCCGCGGTAGACAGTAGACAGTGTGAGCCAAAGGTTGCTAAATTTTCCTCAGGTGAAACAAGTTTTTTATAGTCCGGGCATACCCTAGACTTTTGCTAATGACAGGAAAATGGCTAAATGACAGTGTATAAGGCTGTTATGTAAGTAAGAACAGAAAAGGAAATAGTAAAGTAAAAACCGGTCTGTCTGAGTAAAGTCCGGTAGTTCCGGACTAATCGGTGCATCGGACTAGGAATGGATTTATAAGAATTGCGAGTCCGGAGTCAAAGTAAGTAATTGGGGTCATAGTAAGAGGAACCATGGAATATAGAAAAAGAAGCAGATATCACCACAGAGAGTCCTGACTCTCTACATCATGCTTCTTCTTCAGCTAAGGCAATTTTCTGCACCTGTCTCCTTTGGCAACCAAACCAGTGTCCTCCTCAGTGGAAATGACACTCTGGGCACTGCTTCTTCAGCTTCTTGCAATTGTGAGCCAAGTGTCTGGTTCCTTGGCAATTGAAGCACTTTCCTTGGCTTTCTTTTATTGCAAATACCCGCTCTTCATCACCTCCTTCCATTCAGTCTACCTCCATTTGATCGCTTCTTTGGTGGAAGCTAGATCCTCCTCCCCTTATGAATGTGAGAGCCTCCATTGCGCATTCCACATCTTGGATGTTCTGGAGGTAGTCTGCAGGGGTGGACTTACATGCTCCTTCTTTAAAGATTTGGAGGATGATATGTTGGGCCATGTTCTGTTTGAGAAGGTGGATCATGTGGCTATTGTCAATTCTGGCCATCTGGTACAGGGCTTCCCATTGAACTAGGAAATTGTCAGTTTGAAGGGTGCCTTGTTGAAGCTGCTCGAGCTGGGCAATGGCCTAGTCCTTCTGATTAACAGATCAGAAAAGGCTTTCCATTTCTTGGACTAACTTATCCCATGAAACAACCTTGGGCACTAAGTACCTTTGGCTGCATAGCAGAGAGTGTACAAAAGTGTATGAAAAGACTAGGGGCGAGTCGAGCTTCTTATAACTGGGTGCCTTGTGAGGGAAGACCCAAGAAGAATCGATTGGAGTTCCGACAAATACACGGGGGGTTTATATACTACTAGCTACCTAAGTTGGAACTCTGTCTGAATAACATCAGGGCAGGCCAGGTTACTAAGTATGGAAATGCAAGATGAAAACTGGCCTGGTCTGTGCATGTGGGGCAATGCTGAGGGGTATTGGCTATTGGCATGGGATATGATGGTGAGTGATAGCGCAATAGTGGGAGTTCTGCAATTGGAGAGAAAAGGGAATTAAGGAATTGTATGATATGCAGGAGTAATGCCATTGGTGTGGGACAGGAGTGCATGGGTATGGTGAGCGATGGCACAATCTGCAGTCACTGTGGTGTCAGCTGCTTAGGTAAAAGGGGCTTTGTGCTACCTTGGTCAGGTGCCCTTATGCTGTAAGCTTATGCTGAGGTGGTGTGGGAGCAAGGGTGGATGTTACCGAGTTGCGGCTCAATGGCATGGGTACCTATGTCTAAAGAAGGGAGTGTAGGGGGAGAAGGAGTGGAAGTGTAGTGTGGGAGGCATGAAGCATAACACGTCCCCCTTCTTAAGATCCAGATTCCAGATGGATCGGGAAACGGCCAAGGAAGAGAGAGCAGATGTCGATGGAGGAGACAGAACAAGGGGTGGATGGGTGGGCATGGTGGAAGGCAGCAATAGCATCGGGTGTGTGGGTGAGGTTGGAGCAAGGTTCCCAGGTATGTTCTGAGGCATCATAGCCCTTCCAGTGAATGAGATACTGCAGACCACAGCTGCAGGGGCAAGAGTCCACAATGTAATCAACCTCGTATTCACCATCAGTGTTGGTGGGCAGGATAACTGGGGTGGAGGGTGCAGGAATGGGCTGTCCAGGAAGGGGCACAAGGTATGGCTTGACCTGGGAGATGTTGACCACCAGGTGGATGCAGAAGAAGGAAGGGAGTTGAAGATGTACCGCATTGGGACTAATGTGCTCGAGGACAGAGAAGGGGCCAAGTCATTTGTCCAGGAGCTTCTCAGGGTGAGGAGTGCAGAGGTGTTCCAAGGAGAGCCAGACTTTGTCTCCCAGCTGGTAGGTTGGAGCAATGAAGCGGTGCTGATCACCAGAGCATTTCATACACTCTTGCAATTGTCGGAGACGAGCATGAGCTTCTTTGAGGTGCAAGGCATACTGATTGGCTAGGTTATTGGCAGTTGGGGAGGAAGTTATCATAGGTTCAATGCTGATAGCTGGGGAGTAGGTTTGAGTGAGTTGGAATGGGCTCTTACCCGTGGTGGATGAGACATGGTTGTTGATAGTAAACTGGGCAAGCAGGAGCCACTCAGACCAAGTCTTGGAGTGGTCTGCAGCATAGAGCCGGAGGTACTGTCCAACTTCTCGATTCATGCATTCAGTTTGCCTGTCGGTTTGGGGGTGGTATGCCATGGAAAGTCACTGCTCGATCTGGAGTTGCTGACAAAGGTTGGTCATTAGCTTGGAGGCAAACTGCAGGCCTCGATCTGATATGATGCTTTTGGGGAGTCTGTGGTGCTTCCATACGTGGTGCAGGTATATTCTGGCGAGGTCAACAGAGGTGCAAGTGGTGTTGCACAGAATGAGTTCTACTGCCTTGGAGAATTGGTCGACTACCATCAGAATGGTGATGTAGGAGTTGGACTCTGGGAGTCCAGTGATGAAGTCGACAGAGATATCTTCCCAAGAGCCAGCCAGAATTGGCAGGGGTTGGATCTTTCTGGCCTGGGGTTGGTTTCCTGGTTTTACCTGGGCACAGCGGATGCAATGTTTGACATACTCATGGACATCCTTGGTGAGGCTGGGCCAATCGTACTTCTGGCGGATGTGTTCTATCATCTGCTCTATTCTGGGGTGACCTGCCAGGGGGGCATCGTGGTGCAACTGCAATATCTTGGGCTGACAGGCTGGCAGGACATACATGCAACCATCTTTCAAGCGACATCCATTGGAGATGATGTACCCCAACGCTTCCAGGCAGGCCTGGACTGGCGTTGGGAACTTGATGGTTTTATGGGAGATGGTGTCAATTAGGGCATCACTGCTGGGATGCAGAATCATGGTCATCAGGGCCTTCTTCGTTTCTCAGACTCCTATGGCTTCTGGGGGTACAACCAGCACCTGCTGGTTGTCGTCTTTGTCACCTACCGCTAGGTCCTTGTGCCAGCTAAGGGTGTCAGCCTTGCCCATTGTTGTTCTGGGCTTGTGGAACCATTTGAAGTTGAACCTGGATAGGTACTGGGCCCATCAGGCCTGTCACCAATTGAGGTTCTGTTGAGTCATGAACCAGGTCAGATTCTGATGGTCGTTCCAAATCTGAAACTCATGGGCGGTTCCTTCCAAATAGTGCTGCCATGTCTCCAGCACCTGAATTATGCTCAACATCTCTTTGTCTGCTATTGGGTAGTTCCTTTCTTCCAGCATCATTGCATGGGAGGAGTAGGCTACAGGGTGCCACTTGTCATCTTTTTCTACTAGGAGAACTGTGCCAGTGGCGAAGGAAGAGGCGTCACTTTCAAGCTGATAATGCTTGTTGTTATTGGGGTATGCAAGTACCAGGGCCGTGGTGAATGCTCACTTGAGCCCCATAAAGGCTTCCTCTCATGCTTCAGTCCAACAGAAGGGTTCATCCTTTCTTGTTAAGTCATGAAGGGAGTGGGCAACCTTGGCAAAGTCCTGTATAAAGTGCTGATAGAAATTGGCCATGCCAAGGAAGGAGCGAACTCCTCGAACATCTTTCGGCCTTGGCCAATCCATTATGGCAGTTACCCTGGCACTGTCCATGCTTACTTCATTTACTCCAATGATCATTCCTAGGAATTCTACCTCCTTTACCAAGAATACACACTTGGAGGGCTTGATGAACAGGTCGTTTTCCTCGAGCCACCTGAGTACTTCCTTGACCACCTTCTGATGCTCTTTGATGTCGTTGGTTGGGGTGAAGATCATCAAGTCATCGATATACACTAGGACATTGGCAGACATATCAGCAAAGATTTCGTTCATCATGGCCTGGAAGGTTGCTGGGGAGTTGCAGAGTTCAAAGAACATGACGAGGGGCTCAAATGATCCTCAGTGGCAGGTAAATGTGGCCTTCCATTCGTCGCCTTCCTTGATGTGTATGTTATTGTAGCCCCATCAGAGATCCATTTTGGTGAATAGGCAGGTGCTTTTGAGCTGGTCAACTAGCTGGGAGATGAGTGGGAGTGGGTAGTTGTTTCAGACTGTGTGTTCATTGAGGTATTGGTAGTCTTGGACCATTCATTTCTTGCTGTCTTTCTTGGGCACGAAGAAGATGGGGACAGTCTGCTTGGACTTCGAGGGGCAGATATAACCCTTGCGCAACTGATCATCAACGAACTCATCTACCTCTCACTGCTCTTGTGGGCTCAAGGGGATGTTTCGGCCCTTCCTCGGCTTGAAGGAGTCCTTCAACTCAATAGCGTGGTCCCATGGTTTGTGGGTCAGCATATGCTCAGATTCCTTCTGCTCAAACACCTGAAGGAATGGGTGATACTCTGGTGGCACTAGGTCTCAGGCTCTCAGTTTCTCAGCGCTCCAGATTTCTACTTCTTCGGCTTGGGTGCTGCACACACCCACTTCTTCAGCTGTCTCTTTCTCCTGTTCTTCAGCCTTCCAGACTACCCAGGATATTCTGTTGTAGTTGCACATTTCCGGGCAGTTCAGCAGGTGCACTGTCCCTTCTTTCCAGTTGATCTGGGGGTTATGCGTCTTCAGCCAGGGGTACTCAAGGATCAGATCCTTGTTTCCTAAGTCAGTTATCTCTACCCAGACCTTCTCAGTGTGTCCTTGATAGTCTAGCAGTACTTCGGCCATATGGGTTACTGGGCCAGCTCTGTTGGGGGTTCCATTTGCATTGTAGACAAGTATGGGATTTTCGAGGGGTTCAAGGAGGATCCCATACTTCAAGGTGAAGCTTTCATGCATGAAGGTTGACTGGGCTCTGCTGTCAAGCAAGGTGGAGGCATTGATGAAACTACCATGTTTTGACTTGACCCAGATGATCAGGGTAATTTCTCGTCGATTGATGCTGAGAATGCAAATAACAGGGAGTGTGGTTGTCGGGCTTTGCATGTGAGGGGAGTGTGGCAGAGTAGTGGAGTGAATGGGGTATAAAGAGGAATTAAGCATGGCATTTGGTTCATGGTTGCCGCCAAGCCACTGGGAAGTGGACTCCTCTTGACTGGGCAAGAAAATAGGTACTATACAGTTGTCAGGGATGATACAGAAACAATAGGAGCATGCAATGAATCTTTCTCTAGCCATCAGGGCACCCAATGCGCCCTTCAGGCTCTGCCTTTTCCCTTGTTGTCGTATTTGATGACTTGAAAACCTGACTCTTCCTTGGGGTTTTGTTGCTTCTTCACCACCACTGCTAGCTCTTCTATCCTAAGCAGGGTGTTGCGGTCAAATTCTTCTTCTTCAGCCAGCAGGATCCTTCGAATTGTCTTTCTCATCTTGCAATGGGCACTATGCCCGCCTTGGATGAATCTGCAAGAAGGGCATTGGTTGATTCTAGGCTGGCAGCATTCCTTGATGCAATGTCTGGTGTGTTTACAATTAAAGCACCTGGACCAGCTATTGCTGCTACTCAGCGCATAAACTGCTTCATTGGCATTTTCTTCAGCTAACCCCCACATACTCATCCTGGGGGCGATTTTCCTTTCTCCACCACATATGAACATAAGGGCCTCCATGGCCATTCTGGTCTTTCTGATATTGTGCAAGTAGGTTGCAGGGATGTCAGTGCGCTTTCCTTCCTTGAACAGCTGGTTGATGATAGCTCTCAAGGTGTTCTGTTCAAGGAGCCAGATTGCATGGGTGTCATTGATGTCGGCCTGCTGGTAGAGGGCTTCCCATCGGACTATGAAGTCATCAGTCCACATGTTTCCCTGCTTGAATTCTTCCAGCTGGCGACAGGCCCAGTCCTTCTGATTGGCAGTGCGGAACAATCCTTTGACTTCGCCCTTTAGATCAGCCCAAGTGTAGGTGGGGCCCTTGGTCAATCTGGTCTGGGTGAAGGGTCCAGCCTTGGGTCCTTTGAGGCGCGAGAGTACTGCCACTACTGCTTCATAGCTTCCAGGAGGGGCAACATGCATGTTAATCTTCAGCCACGCCTGCATTTTTGCCCACCATTCCTCAAATTTGGCAATATTGCCATCATACTTGCCAGGGTCTGCGAACAATTCAACCTTCTTCACTATCCCAGGGAGACCAGCGGCTGCCAGTTGGCCTTGGAGTATCATGACCATTTGTTGTTCAGTGGTGATGGCTTGTTCCAGGCACACAATCTCATTGTTGGAGTCTTGCAATGATCTGGCAAGCAATGCAGTCTGTTGGATGATGGTAGTAAATTCATTTGCCACTGTGTTCAACTTGTCATGTGTCCTGACAGTAGGATCAGCCAAGAGGGCGAGGAGTGCCTGCAACATACTCAAATCTGGTTTCTTTCTGAATAGTCTTCTTTGCAGCTTTCTTGTACCAGCTTCTTCAGCTTCTTTAGCTCTCAAATAGGAGCAGGGCTAAAGGTCTTGAGCAGATGATGATCTTCTGATCTCGCCAATCTCCTGGTCTTGGCCTGTTGAGGATCCTTATTTTCCTCTCTGTGTGCCTCTTCAGTTTGCTTAGTAATCCCCCTATAGCTAAACCATGGGCAGTTCTGATTTCAAAAAGGGATAACTACCAATCATTGGCTGGCTCTGCTGTCAGCCAACTGTTGCTATTGGTATCGTATCAGAAGGTCTCTCTGCATAATGCAATAGTGGAGATAGCGCCTATAGAGTACTTGCTGTAAGGGGTGTGGATGAAAAGAACAAGGGTATTACAGTTCATCTGAACTGTGTGAACAATGAAGTAGGTAAGCAAGACAAACAATAAGAAACTGATAAAACAGGAGATGAACAGGGAGTAGTAAAAGAAAACGGGAAACATCCTTAGGTATGAAAAGAAGAACAAGAAGTGAGTAACAAGTAAGAAGTAAAAGGTTCAGAGAAATTTGGTGGGTTGCCTTAAGCTCTCTCAAGGGTGCAGGTATCCAGGGGTTCATTCACTGCAAACAATATTTGAACCAGTGGGTCTGTTCTGCTGAGATCAGCATTGTGGACAATGAAAGGGATAGGGTCTATTGCAGGCATGATAGTCTGGCAAGGAGGAAAGGGGGTGAGCAAGTTGTGCCTCAATAAAGGTGGCATAGGTGGCACACTGGCATTGGTGCTCTTCTGCCTCAGCTATGAGGCAATGGAGGGTAGCAGGTGAAAGAAGAGGAGGTGTAGGCAGGACAAAGTCATTTGGGTTGGTGTCAGCAAAGGGATATGGGGGATAAACTAGATCAGGCGTAGCTGATGAAGCCCGAGTACTCCTGCTACTCCACTCAGCAATGCGGTGTAGAGAGTGGTATGTTTCTACAGTGGTATCCCTACATCTCACATCCTTTCGTACTGAAACGACCTCAGGCACAAAGGCAAGAAGGCGTCGAGTGGAACGAGCAAGACGATGTCCTGGGTGCTAGGCACAAGGGGACGAGTAGCAAAGTGAAGCGAAGTGGAAAGGTGGATCAAACTCCTTGTAAGCGGGTGCCTTGTGAGGGAAGACCCAAGAAGAATTGATTGGGGCTCCAATAATTTACAGGCGGGTTTATATACTACTATGGACGGGATTCAAGCAGAGCCTAAAGTAGGTGAGGGCAGGCCGAGATACTAAATAAGGAAGTGCAAGGCAGAAACTGGGCTGGTCCATGCGAGCAAGGCGATGCTGCAGGCTAAATGCTACTGGAGTGGGAGAGGGTGGTGAGCGATGGCACCATCGTGAGGTTAATGCCATTGGGGTGAGAACGGATGGTGTACTATGGTGTGCGATGCACGTGTATTGCTATAGGCATGGGACTCAGTGGTGACCTAAGGCGCCATTGCAACTGTGGATTGCCTAAGTGCTGCGGTGTGGCATCAGTAGCTGGGTAAGCAGGTCTTTACTCTACCATGGTCTGGTGCCTGGATGCTGCAGCTACTGCACTTACCGGTGTGGGAACAGGACTCAGGCCTCACCGAGTTGCGGCGCTGTGGTGTGGGTGAATGTGGCTAAAGAAGGAAGGGTAGGAAAAGAATGGAACGTAGCATAGCTGTGAGCGTAACACAACCCCCTCCTTAAGGCCCAGATTCCAGATGGGCAGGAGAGAAAATAGCACGAATGGCAGAGTGAGAGATAGGACGAGGGGCAGAAGGGTGGGAATGGTGGAAGGTGGCAAGAGCATCAGGGGAGTTAGTGAGGTGAGACCAGGGTTCCCAAGTCCGCTCGGAGATATCAAACCCCTTCCAATGGACCAAATACTGGAGGCTGCAGCCGGCTAAGCGGGAGTCGACAATGTACTCGACCTCATATTCCAGGGTAGTGGGGTCAGCAGCCAGGGAAGAGGGATTGGGGGTAGGAGGGTGCTGACCAGGGAGCAGGGCTATGAAGGGTTTGACCCACGAGACATTTAACACCGGGTGGATTCAGTACGAGTGGGGGAGGTCGAGGCGGACGGCATTGGGGCTGACGAGACCAACGATGGGGAATGGCCCGATCCAGCAATCAGTGAGTTTGGGGGATCCCGGAATAGAGAGATGCTCAGTAGAGAGCCAAACCTGATCCCCGACAGAATAGAAGGGGGTCAGAGAATGCTTACCAGCGGTTGTTTGCTTCATTGTATCTTGCGAGGCGCGAAGTTGTTCCCAGGCTTCTGCCAGATGGTTGGCGTACTGGTTGGCAAGGTTATCGGCAGTGGGGGATTGGGTGACAGTGGGTTCTATTCCAAGAACCGGGGTATAGGTGTGGGTGAGCTGGAAGGGGGTTTTTCTGGAGGCAGACGAGACATGGGAGTTGATAGTAAATTGCATGAGTGGGAGCCAGTCACTCCAGGAGTCCAGGTGGTCAGCGCAATAAGTCCAGAGGTACTGTCCTACCTTGCAGTTCATCTGTTCTGTTTGTCCGTCGGTCTGCGGGTGATAGGCGGTGGACAGTCATTGGTCAATTTGGAGCTGGCGGCAGAGATCTGTCATAAGACGGGATGCGAATTGAGGGCCCCGATCTGAGACGATGGACTTCGGGAGACCGTGGTGTTTCCAGACATGATGCAAATAGATGTTGGCGAGATTGAGGGAGGTGCAAGTAGAGTTGCAGGGAATGAGCTCGACCACTTTGAAGAAGCAGTCGACAATGGTGAGTATGGCCGTGTATGAGTTGGAGAGGGGGAGTTTGGTGATGAAGTCCACAGAGATGTCTTCCCAGGGTCCTGGCGGGATGGATAGAGGCTGGAGGGGCCCTGCGGGTGGTTTGTTAGAGGGCTTGGTCTGGGCGCACCTTGGACATCTCTTCACGTAGTTGGCGGCATCGATTGCGAGGGACATCCAATCATAGTGCTGGCGGAGTAGCTCTACAGTCCGTGGGACTCTGGGATGGCCAGCCACCGGCGCATTGTGATGAAGACGGAGTACTTCTGGTCTGCAGGCCGGGGATACATACACTTTACCATTCCTCATCCTGCATCCATCCTCAATGTGGTACCCCTGACCCTCAAGCCTCTTCTGCACTGGTGCCAGAAGCTTGATGGTCTCGTGCAAGATCTGATCCATTAGTCGGTCTCTGGAGTGGTGCAGGACCATGGCCTTCTCCGTTATGGCTTCTTCAGCCTCTTCTTGTCGTGCCTGGTTGCGCGTGCAAACCTGTATCTGCTCCAGGGGAATCACCACTACATCGTGGTTGTCCTCGGCATCTCCGACTGCTAGATCTTCTCTTCTCGACAATGCATCGGCTTTTCCCATGGTCGTGCCAGACTTGTGGCACCACTTGAAATTGAAGCAGGAGAGGTACTGGGCCCACCACACTTGCCTCCAATTGAGGTTCTGCCTTGTCATGAACCACTTGAGGTTCTCGTGGTCATTCCACACTTCGAACTGCTGTTCAGCCCCTTCTAGGTAGTGTCACCAATCTTCCAAACCTCTGATTACACTCAGCATCTCCTTATCAGCTATGGGGTAGTTGCGCTCTTCCAGGGTCATTGTGTGTGAGGCATAGGCCACAGGGTGCCATCGGTCTTCTTCTTCCACCAGTAGGACTCCTCCGGTTGCATACGAGGAGGCATCACACTCGAGTCAGTACCTTTTGTTATGGTCCAGGTAGGCAAGGACCGGGGCGGTAGTGAAGGTCTCTTTGAGGCAGTCGAAGGCTGCCTGGTGCTGGTCCATCCAGCAGAAGGGTTCGTCTTTCTTGGTTAAATCATG
>JBBPTI010000410.1:0-14598 GCA_038093995.1 Tylopilus aff. callainus | reverse complement strand
CTTATTCTATTATCTAATTATCTGTTCATTCAATTATCTATCCAATCAATCATTACTTTTTTTTAGTGGCTGTTATATATTTACATAGCTTTTGAAACAACTCTTAGTGCAAGGGTAGTGAGCAGTAAGGCTAATGAAATAATACAGAGTAGTAAATTAAGGACTAGAGACCTAGGCATTAACTGAGGACTAAAGAAAAAACCCAGAATAACTTGAATAAGGTTCTGGGGCTGAATTGACCAGTCTTATGTATATTTACAGGGTTTATACATATTTGTACACTATTACTGGATATAGTAGAACTTCAGAATAGATATGAAAGCAAGGAACTTACATCACTGGCTAAGAATAAGTCATGGGGTGTCATGACACAGCCTTGC
Organism: Tylopilus aff. callainus; assembly: GCA_038093995.1. Taxonomy (NCBI): domain Eukaryota; kingdom Fungi; phylum Basidiomycota; class Agaricomycetes; order Boletales; family Boletaceae; genus Tylopilus; species Tylopilus aff. callainus. The sequence goes on along the minus strand of JBBPTI010000410.1, from coordinate 14,218 downwards.
ACTGCCAAGAATTAATAATATGAGATTGCACCACTATGGTGCAATATGGTGTGATGATGATGTCATTAGGACTGTGCAAGGGGTGAGACCACTGACTAAGATAAATATAGCTTGGCATAGCCATTGTATGGTATGTAAATGCTGTTAGCTAGGATTATGTAACAAGGAAAAGGTCAGGGATGAATAAATGAGTAGGACAAAGAGAGCAAGTGGGGCAACAGTGCAGGCAGTCCAGGAGTGAATAGGATAGGGGGAGTAACAAAAAAAAGAAGGTAAGCAAGTGAATTGTAATTGTTATGACTTGCCTGCTGTGCTCTCCTTCAGTACCCTTTTTCCTTTTCCTGTACTACTACTGTCCCCCCTTTTCCACTGCCATGCTTATTCTCTTGATCTAACTCAGGATATGCTTTGATCACATCTGATTGTTATTCAGCTCTTCTTACATCTTCCATTGTGTTCTCTCACTCTCTTTAGCTTATTCATTGATAGGACTTGCTAGTACTTAAGGACAGCATTCACTAGCCTGTACCCTAAGCTAGTCTTCCTTGATTATACCTCCTTTGCCCCAGACCCCAGGACCTGTTAGAGTTTGTCTCTTCAGTCTGCTAGCTTCCCTGACCAAGTCCTTGACAGATAGAGGCAGGATAAGTCCCATAGTTACTTGGGCCACCAATAGTCATCACTCTTTAGCTATTCAAGGCTAAGATCAACCCCTCACCCAGGTTAGATCTTAACAGTAATAGCTTTTATATAAACAAGCTGATTTACTATAGTATTCAATAAATAAGAGATTAAATCAATATTTTTCTAAAGCAAAGTCAAAACCATTCTAATCATATTTGCACTTCTTATACTTTTGGAATAAATTTGAATTCTTCTTTGTTTTCTTCCAACAAAACCATAAAAATACCTCCAAATAGTTATAATATTCTTTTTTCTCTACTTAATTTGCCCATTTCTAAAACTCACTCTTACTAGAGATTAATATTGAAAGACAGAGTCTCCTTGCCATTTTTTCTCTTGTAGTTTTGTTTTGCCCCAAGCAGTATATTATCCTAAATATATAGTAATTCCCAAAACTATTCTAATATTTAGTCCTGATGTAGTGTTCAAAGTGTACTGTAATCATCCATAGAAATTATGCTTAGCTTTGTAGGAACAAACAATGCTACATACTCTGGGCTATCTATAAATGCCTGGATCATGTAATTTGGCCCAAGAAAAGTTGAGATGTGACTATTTTAAACAAAAACCACATTAAAATGATTTTGTCACTTTTAATATGAGTAATAGGGTCTTAATAAAACATTCCCACACTTCTTGACTTTCAACCATTATTATCATGCAATTCTTTTCTATCACTTAGAGAAATACTATTCTTTTTCTAACTTGATTCTGGTTATTTCATCTGCTCTATTACCTCAAGTACTGGTACTGGCATTGCTACTATCTCTAGGCTTCATTCCAAAGAGTATTCTGACCTTCAAAAGTCTATTGGAGGTTGTCCATCAAAGCTTTTCTATAGATAAAAAAGAGTTTCAAGATGTGACTTTTGCATGTGATGCTCTACAATCCTGGTTCATAGAAAAAACATCTTCTATCTTTTCTCATTTAAGGTCTTTACAACATGGGTATAGTTTAATTTAACAAAAAAAACCTGCCTTTTTTTCCAACCTGAAATCTTTGTAATATAGAATATTTGCAATTACATATGATATAATGAGTCAAATATGTATTTGATGGACTAACACAAACATGTGGACATTCCTCAAATATAAAGGTAATCTTATTTCTTTATCAGGTATTTGTGCCATGTTTTAGGATATGGAGAAAGATCTTGTATCTATATGAGAAGATGAGATTTTGTGTGGAGTCTATTTTAGGATGGACTATTTGGACTTGGCAGATGATGGTACATAAAAAGACTAGGGCTACTCTTTTCTCTTTGATTCAAGAAATACTTGCTTTGATGATTATATGTATCTTATGCATACAATTATCTAGGATAAAGATAGCTTTATTGACTTTTTGAAAAAAATATGACAAGGAACTAGTCTAGAATCAGGCTAAACTATAAGAATGGCTGCATAACTATGCAAAACTATTAGAACCCTTTTTAAGAGCAGCAATGCTTAGTGGTGCTCCTAGTACAGGCACAGAGTTAACAGCCATGCTTCAACACAATACTAAAACATGCCCTATGCAATATTTGGTTCCATTTGGACAGTATGTGGCTTTTTTTCAGCAATATTCCAAAACTACTGTATTTGCAGGGCAAGACAAATTTATTCCTCACAGCCTAGATGTAGTTACAAGTGACTTTCTTATTCAAGATCTTGCTATTGCCCATTTTTTTGCTCAAATTGCAGCCAAGATTTGCTTTGGAGGTAATAATGAAATCACACAATTGTACAAGGACTTATTCTTTGTAAACTTTGATAAAATGTTTACTTCTGAAGATCTTTCTTCTATTATATTCCACTATAGCCAGCCTTATTTTCAATATGCTCTTACCATCATTTTCCTGGCAGCATATCTAGATGGCATGGAAGTGGAAATTCAAGTATGCTTTTGAAGAGATCTTGAAGGCAGGAAAGTCAGAAGATATGGATGCTCTATAGGCTGGGCATACATGTGCAACTGAAAATCATATCTATGGTCTAAGCACCAATAGCTTAACCACAAGTGCTGCAAAGGATATACTCCCATTGTTTTTGCAAGCCAGTATTGAAACAACCCCAAGTGCAGGGCACCTAGTGTCTAGTAGAGAGTGGTAGTAGAGATGAAAACAAAAGTGAGCTGGGGTCTTCATGATCAAAGGAAGCACAGGCAAGTGTTTCAACTGCAAAGGATCAGGGCACATGGCCCATAATTGCAAGAAGCTGAAGAAGCAGTGTCCAGAGTGTCACTTCCATGGTGGAGGGCACAGATTTAATTGTTGAAAAAGGCAAGTACAAAAGATTGCCTTGGCAGAAGAAGAAGTGTGCATTGCACTGATCAAGAAAGAGGATTTTTCCAATGCCAAAAGAGAGCAAAAGGGAAAAGGCAGAGCCTAGGAGATGAACTAGGTGTCTTATGGGCTGATAATTCTTTCTTGGTGGAACTTACCCATTTAGTTTCAATACTCATGATGCTAGTATCTAACATAGCCAGTCTAAGAGGGTCTCCTAGTGAGCCCAGCAGGGACCAAGAAACTAAACCTGTGCTTAATTCCCCTACCTCCATCACCAAAATCCCAGAAAGTCACAAGATGTATACAAGGGTAATCCATAAAGGGAAAGAGATAAAGCTAACTATACAGTTGAAATCCTCTAGAGAACAACAATATGTGCAGGCTACTGCTTTGATTGATAGCAGGGCCAATCTGACTCTCATAAATGATGACTTTGTATGAAAGCATTCTATTCCCAGACTAACTGCCTGCAGGACCATCATGGTGTTCAATGCTGACAGCTCAGAAAATGCTGCAGAAAAGATCACAGAAGAGGTAGAGGTATACTGTGACATTAATGGGCATAAGGAACAACTCTGGGCCTATGTGTCAAACATCAGAACAAATGACATCATCCTCAGATATCTATGGCTTAGAGATCATAATCCTTGGATCAACTGGCAGACCAGACAGGTCATATTTGCCAACTGCCCTGTTATGCTCATGGCTACACTATGTTCCATTCTTTCCTACATTACCCTCTTTAGCCACTTTGACCCACACCACAGTGCCATGACTTGGTATTGCCTGAGTCCCTTTCTCACACTGGCTAGCACAGTATTCACAGCATTCTGGGCACCGGACCACAGTAGAGTAAAGATCTGATTACCCGGGTACTGATGCTGCCCGCAGCACTTAGGCAATCCACAGTTGCAATGGCACCATATGTTGCCACTGGTTCTCACCTCAATGGTGATACTCGCGCATCACACGCCATAGTATGCCATCCATTTCCACTCAAATGGCATTAACCTCGCAATGGCACCATCACTCACCACCCTTTCCCACTCCAGTAGCATTTAGCCCACAGCATCACCTCCCTCGCACGGACCAGGCCAGTTTCCATCTCACACTTCCATATTTAGTATTCCTGCCTGCCCTCACCTACTTTAGGCTCTGCTTGAATCCAATTTGTAGTAGTATATAAGACTGCCTGTATTATATCAGAGCCCCAATCAATTCTTCTTGGGTCTTCCCTCACAAGGCACCTGCATACTAGGAGATTGACTCACCATTCTGTTTCGCTTTGCTTTTGCTACACTTCGCTCCATGCCTCCTAGTGCCTAGCACCCAAGGTTGTTTCATGCCCAAAGATATGCAACTATAAAGGGACTTCCTGAGAAGGGCACTAACAGAAGATATTAGAGGTGTACCAAGCAGAAACAAAGAGTTGAGAAGCAGAATGAAGGAGTGGCACAAAGAAGGCTTTGTCCCTGGTCTCTCCACAATATCACCACTTCTCCAAGATGTTCTCACAAAAGGAGTCTGAACAAATGCCCTTTAGAAAATCATGGGATTATGCCATCAAGTTGAAAGAGAGCTTTGTGCCAAAGAAAGAACAAATCACTCCACTAAGTCCAAAAGAGCAAGAGAAAGTGGATGCCTTTGTTGAGGATCAACTGTGGAATGGGTACATATGACCCTCAAAGTCCAAACAAACATCCCTGGTCTTCTTTGTACCAAAGAAGGATAGGAGAATGTGGATGGTTCAAGATTATCACTACTTTAACAAGCATACAGTTCAGAACAACTACCTGCTCCCACTAATCTCCCAGCTTGTAAATAAGTTAAAGACAGCAAAACTCTTCACAAAGATGGATCTCCAATGAGAATATAACAATGTAAGAATCAAGCAAGGGGATGAATGGAAGGCCATGTTCATATGCCACAGAGGAGCCTATGAACCCACAGTGATGTTCTTTGGTCTCTGTAACTGTTATGACCTCACTACACACCCCTATTCCTTTTTCCCTTTTGGCTTTACCCCTGTCCCAGCACCAGTATGATACATGGCCTGCACACTAACAGCATTCACATGCCACATGATGGCTGTGCCAAGCTGTGTTTACCTTAGTAAGCAGTCCAGTCCTCCTTGCATAGCCCTATGACATCATAATCACCTCATGTCATGCCACTATGGCATGAGCACACATCATCAGCACCCAGGCTGTGCAAGGCAGTGCAGTGACTCCTCATAACTTGCCCCTGGCCAGTAGCATAAGCCCTGTGCTCCCATGTCTGCCCTAAAGCACTCCTTAAGTAGTAATTGTGTACAAATATGTACAAACCTTTGTAACAGTATATAAGGCTGCCAATTCAGCCCCAAGATCCTTATTCAAGTTATCTTGGGTTTTCCCCTTAGTCCTCAGTTGATGCCTGGGTCCCCACTAGCTCTAGTCACTACTGTTCCCATTTGCTACCCCATTGCTCACTACCCGCACCACCAAGGGTTGTTTCAGTAACTCACCAGCCACATTCCAGACAATGATGAACAACTTGTTCAAAGATATGCCTAATGTGGTCATCTATATCAATAATCTTCTTATCTTCTCCCCTACAACCAATAAGCAGGCACATAAATGAGCTGTAACATATGTTCTCAAATGTCTCAAGGCCAATGACCTCTTTGTCAAATCAGAAAAATGCACTTTCTTTGTGGAAGAGGTGGAATTTCTGGGAATGATTGTTAGCCAAACAGGAGTGGCCATGAACTTGGCAAAGATAAGAGCAATATTAGATTGGCCAATACCCATGACCCTTTGCCAAGTCTGCACCTTTCTTGGCATGGCCAACTTCATGATCTAATGAAGAAAGAAATAACATTCAAATGGGAAAGAGTGTATGAGGAAGCCTTTCAGGAATTGAAGAGATGGTTCACCATGGTACCTGTGTTGTGTTATGCTTCAATTCTCCACCACACTACACTCTCTATGCTCCCCAGACCCTACATGCTATCCTTCACACCTTGCCCTTCCTATCACTACACTAGTTCTCCCCTTTCCCTTCATTTCCCTCCTTAGCTATATTTTCCCACACCACCAAGTTACACCTCAGTACCATCTGCAGGATCTATCCCACACCACAGTAGGCAGCTTACAGCATGAGGGCACCTGACCAAGGTAGTGTAAAGCCCCTCTTACCTAAGCAGCTCACACCACAGCAACTGCAGATGGTGCTATCACACACAATACCTGCACAACCCTGTCCCATGCCAATAGTATTACTCCTGCATATCATATGACTTCCCTCATTCCTTTTTCCTCCACTTGCATAACAGCCACTATGGCACCATCACATACCATCCATTCCTGCACCTATCACAATATCCCCTTGGCATTGCCTTGCTTGCATGGACCAGGCCAGTTCTCATCTTGCATTCCCATACTTAATATCCTGGCCTGCCCTTATACATTTCAATCAGAGTTCCAACCTAGGTAGCTAGTAGTATATAAATTCCCATGTAATTTGTCAGAACTCCAATCGATTCTTCTTGGGTCTTCCCTCTAAGGGCACCTGCTTACTAGATGGAACAACCCTTAGTAGGGTAGTGAGCAGCAAGGCTTAGCAAATGCAAATAGGAATGACTAGAGCTATGGGTGGCCTAAGCATCAACTGAGGACTAAGGGGAAAACCCAAGATAACTCGAATAAGAACCTTGGGGCTGAATTGCCAGTCTTATATACATTTACAGGGTTTGTACATGTTTGTGGTCTAATTACCATAAATGAACAACTTCAGGGCAGACATGAGACTGCAGGAATTATGCTACTGGCTGAAACAACCCTTAGGCGGGGCTGCTTAGTGAGCTGTGTGACAGCGGGAGTGTGACGGATGTGACTGGAGCTAGCGGGGCCCTGGCATCGACTGAGGACTAAGGGGAAAACCCAGAATAACTCAAATGAGGTTCTGGGGCTCAATTGCAGTCCTATATATACCTTACAGAGTGTTTGTACGTATTGTGCCCTTAATACTACGTTTAGGTACTTTAGGGCGAGTGTGGGAACGAGAGGATTATGCTACTGGCCAGGTATGAGTCACGGGGAGTCAGTGCACCGGTTTGCGCAGCCCGGGTGCCGATAATGCGAGGTCGCACCATAATGGCGTGCTATGATGTCATGGGGCTGTGCAAAGGAGGCTGGGCCGCTTACTAAGGTAAACACAGCTTGGCGCTGCCATCGTGTGGCATGTGAATGCTGTTAGTCAGCGAGACCCATAACCATATCGCTGTTTAGGAAAGGGGTGGAAAAGAGGGAAAAAGATAGGGGCGCAAGCGAGGGCGTAACACTACCCCCTAGCTAAAGCTGAACCTCCGGGGCAGCAACGGGAAGAGACCGAGCGAAGAGAGAGGCGAAAACAGACTGAGACACAGGACGAGGGGCAGAAGGATGGAGATGGTGGAAGTCACAGATGGCATCCGGACAGTGGGTGAGATTAGAAGCCGGCTCCCAAGTGCGATCGTCGTCAGAATAGCCTTTCCAATGGACGAGATATTGAATGCCCCGGCCACGTGAGCAGGAGTCAAGAATGGATTCGACCTCGTACTCCTCATCGTGATTATCAGTGATGAGCGCCGGGCCAGGGTGAGGGTCAGGCTGGGACGGAAGCGGAGGTGAATACGGCTTGGTTTGGGAGATGTTAACCACCAGGTGTATTTTTATGTAGGAAGGGAGACGGAGATGTACGGCGTTCGGTCCCTTCATTCCAATGACAGGGAAAGGCCCCACCCAGCGATCTGTGAGTTTCCGGCAGGGGAAGGGAAGAGTGAGGTTATCAGTGGCTAACCAAACCTTATCCCCGGCGACGTAGAAGGGTGCCTGACTGCGGTGCTTATTTCCCTCGGTGCTCATCCATTCTCGGGCTGCCTCGAGATTGGCTCTGGTCTGATCTAAGATCTGTTGATAATCCCATGCTACCGCCGAGGCGGTAGGCGATTTGGTATCCCGGGGTTCCACACCCATCCTGGGCTGATACGTGCGCGTGACCTGGAAGGGGGAGAACTTTGAAGCAGATGATTGCTTTGCGTTCAAGGAGAACTGGGCCAGTGGTAACCATCGAGCCCAATCATTCTGTCGTTCAGCACAGTACAGTCATAAGTAAGAACCCACTTCTCTATTCATCCGTTCCGTCTGTCCATCCGTCTGGGGGTGATGGGCCATGGACTTCTTCACAGTTATTCCTAACTGGGCGCAGAGTGACGTCATAAGTGAGGTGGCAAATTGGGAACCCCGATCCGAGACGATGGAGCGAGGGAGGCCATGGTGCTTCCACACGTGCGTTAGATAGAGATCGGCGAGACCCGATGCTGTGCATGTCTTTTGGCATGGGATCAATTCAACTTCTTTGGAGAACCGATCTACCACCGTCAGGATGGCGTCGTACTGATTGGCGAGGGGGAGGTCGGTTATGAAATCCACGGAGATGTCTTCCCATGGTTTGTCCGGCACCGGTAAGGGTTGTAGCTCCCCCTGTGGCGATTGATTGGTGGACTTTGCCTGGGCGCAGCGTGTGCAGGCCTTTACGTACTCCTCAACATCCTTTCTCATTCCGGGCCAACTGTAGAAGCGAGTGAGTAATTCCAGAGTTCGCTGCACACCGGGGTGGCCGCAAATGGCGTGGTCATGATGGAGGGTGATGATGCGGACACGGAGATCGGGTGGCACATAGATCCAATCATTCCTTTTGAGTACCTGATCTTTAATTTCGTACCCTTGTGCCATCAGCTTCTTGAGGGTGGATTCGGGGAGTCGTGTGGTTCTATGTGAGATCTCGTCGGTTAATTCATCCCCCGGGGTTGTTACTTCTATGGTTTGCCCCTCCTCGCCTACATGTCGTACTTGTTCTGGGGGTATCACCAACACTCCTTTGTTGTCTTGTTCCCCCTCGGCAGCTAAGTCCGACCTCCGGGACAATGCGTCTGCTTTTGTCATCAAGGCACCGGCTTTGTGGCACCATTTGAAATTAAAACAGGAGAGATATTGGGCCCACCGGGCTTGTCGTCGGTTGAGATCTTGATGCGTCATGAACCAGGTGAGGTTCTGATGATCATTCCAGATCTCGAACTCGTGGGTCATCCCTTCTAAGTAGTGCCTCCAGGTCTCGAGTGCCGATATGACGCTAAGCATCTCCTTATCGGCGATGGGGTAGTTTCGTTGTTCTGGGGTCATGGAATGGGAGGAAAAAGCTATGGGATGCCAGCGGTCCTCCTTTTGGACTGAGAGGACAGCACCTACCGCATGATTGCTGGCATTGCTTTCTAGCCGGTAGCGGCAATCGTTGTCGGGATAAGCAAGGACAGGGGCCATAGTGAACGATTGTTTCAGCTTCTTGAAGGCTTCTTCACACTCTGGGGTCCACTCAAAAGGCACTTCCTTCTTTGTGAGATCATGTAGGGGGCGCGCGATCTTGGCGTAGTCTTTGATGAAATGTCGGTAAAAGTTAGCTAGCCCGAGGAAGGCGCGATTCTGTCAGAGTGTGGTCGGACTTGGCCAGTCTACCACAGCCTTCACCTTTTGCTCATCCATAGTTACTCCGGTTGGTCCGACAATCATCCCTAAGAATTCTACCGTCGTTACCGAGAAGGTACACTTCTCCGGTTTGACAAAGAGGTCGTTCTTTTCTAGCTGTTCCAACACCTCTTTTACCCTTTGTTCGTGTGCGACTGGATCTGGATCTTTCAAGAAGATCAGTAGATCATCGATGTATACTACCACATCCGGCATGTCCGCGAACAAATCATTCATCATGGTCTGGAAGGTGGCGGGCGAATTGCAGAGCCCGAAGAACATTACCGTGGGTTCATACGCCCCCCTGTGACAAACAAAGGCGGCCTTCCATTCATCTCCTTCTTTGATACGCACGTTATTATATCCCCATCGGAGGTCCATCTTGGTGAAGAGTTGTACTCCCTTTAATTTATTGATGAGTTGGGAGATTAGGGGGAGTGGGTAGTTGTTCCAGACAATATGCTCGTTGAGGTACCGGTAGTCTTGTACCATCCGTTTCCTACCATCCTTCTTCGGCACGAAAAAGACCGGGGAAGTTTGCTCGGACTTTGAAGGGCGGATATACCCCTTTTGTAGCTGATCTTCAATGAAGTCGTTTACCTCCTTCTGTTCCTGTGGGCTCAAGGGGATAATCCTTCCCTTTTTTGGCCGGAAAGAATCTTTTAAGTCGATTGCATGATCCCAAGGCTTCCGAAGGGGCATCCGTTCTGATTCCTTCTGGGAGAAGACTTTCTCGTATCGATGGTATTGTTTCGGGATGAGCACTAGTGACCCCTTTTCTTCAACATCAGCATTGATCTGCTTTTTCCGACTTCTCATTTCTGCGTGGGTGGCCCCCCCTACCTCCTGTCGGTGGATTGCCTGGGTACTTCGCTCATAATTACAGGTTTCTGGGCAATCGGCAAAGCGGATCTGCCCGGTTCTCCAGTCAATCCGGGGGTTGTGTGCTTTTAACCACGGGTACCCTAGAATGAGGTCATTATTACCGATGTTTGATACGTACGCCCGTAATAGCTCCTTATGGCCATTGAGATCGCAGTAGACCTCCACCTCTTCCATTATTTTTCCCCTGGCATTCTCTGAGCCGTCGGCGTTAAATACAACAATTGTTCGGCAGGTGGTTAGTGTGGGGATGTGATGCTTCTGGACGAAGTCCTGGCTAATCAGTGTCAAATTTGCCCCGCTGTCGATCAGGGCCTCTGCTTTCGTATACCTGCACGAGGGGGTGGGTTTAATCTGCACGATTAGTTTTATTTCCTTCCCCTTGTGTATTACCCTTGTATACATTTTCGGTTCTTCTGGGATTTGCTTGACAGATTTAGGGGAATTAAGCACAGGTTTAGTATCTCGGTCCCTGCTGGGCTCGCTAGGAGACCCCCCTAGACCAGCCACGGTAGATACTAAAGTAGTTAGCATAGTCACAAGCTTCGTTAGTTCCGTCAAGAAAATGGTATTATCAGCCCGTGAGACACCCAGATCGTCTCCTAGGCTCTGGCTTTTCCCTTCTGCTCCTTTTCGGCGTTGAGAAAATCCTGTTCTTCGACCGCGGCTGCCCTTGCTTCATCGGGCGCCAAGGCAATCCTTCGGGCCGTTCTCTTTTTACAACTGAAACGGTGTCCTCCGCCGTGGAAGTGACATTCGGGGCATTGGTTCTTCGGCTTTTTGCAGTTTCGAGCCATATGGCTGGTTCCTTTGCAGTTGAAACACTTCCCAAGACTTCCTTTTATGGCGAAGACTTCTTCTTTATCGGCTTCCTCAAACCGGTCTACCTCCATTCGGTCCCCACGGGATTGATACTGCGGTGGGCGGCCCCTGATAAACGTAAGGGCTTCCATGGCGCATCCCATGTCGCGGATATTCTGCAGGTAGGTGGCGGGCATGGACTTTCGCGCACCTTCCTTGAATATCTGGAGGATAATATGGCAGGTGGTGTTTCGTTCGAGAAGGCGTATGGCGTGACTGTCATCAATCTCGGCCATTTGGTACAGCGCTTCCCATCGGACTAAGAAGTCGTTGGTCCGGAGGGAACCTTGTCGGAGCTGTTCTAATTGGGCAACCACCCAATCCTTCTGATTTACCGATCAGAAAAGACTTTCCATTTCCTGAACCAGCTCATCCCACGTATAGCTTTGCCCGCGGTGAAGTCAGGTCTGGGCGAAGGGTCCGGCTTTCGGCCCTTTTAGCCGAGAGAGTACTGCGGTCACTGCCTCATAGCTTTTGGGCAGAATCGTCGATCGGTTGGTATGGAGCCACGCTTTGATCTTGGCCCATCATTCTTCGAACTTGGCGACAGATCCCTCGTAATCCCCGGGATTGGCGAACACTTCTACCTTTCTGGCTGCTTTCCCTCCAGCGGCTGCGGCGCTGTTTAGATTACTCACCGTCTGCTCTAGCATGGCAACGTCTTTCAGCAGAGCGGCGGTCTTCTTCTGTTCTTCGATACATCCGTTGTAGAGCTGTTGATTCTGTTTTGTCAAGGTAGCGAACTCTGTGGCAACGGCTGCAATCTTGTCCTCCCACGTAAGGTTCGGGTCGGCGAGGATTTGGAGAGTGGATGCCGACATAATGGCGGGCTATATGCGTCTTAGGGATCTGAATTCTTTTTCCGTCTCTTATCACCCAGGTTCTTCTTCTGTATTCTTCGATCGCGGCTGGGTGCCTTGTTGCCTTATACAGGGTGGATCTAACCGGCGCTATCTGTGGTCGGCTGATCGGTCTCAGTTGAGTCTGTTTGTCCTCCTTCCGTCGGAGTCGCGTAAACAGTTGTCCTATTTTGGTCACTCGGGTCACGAAGAAGAGAAGAAGTTTATTTTAATAACTACCAGCCGTAGTTCTGTTGCGGCTGTTCTTCTTCGGCGTGTATGGCCTGTCTCTCGTATCCAAAGGTCAAGGAGTAGGCTCCTTCGCGGATCGCTAGCTGGGCTTGGAGGGGGGTAAGCTCTCGTGCGACGAGAGAAAGAAGATGAAGCAAGAAGTAGGTAACAAGACAAGCAAAGAAAACGATAAGGAAGATGGTGGAGATCAGCAGGAGCTGAAAGATCATACGAGTCGGGCAAGAAAGATACCTAAAAGGAGATGTAGGTAGGCGAAGAGTAAGTTTTGAAATGAAATCGTAGCAGGGGCTACGAGAAGTCGACTAAATGTAAGTAGGGCGGCGCAGAGATGCGCGAGGGCGTAGGCATCCCGGACCGTTATCCGGTCGGACGAGGGTGGCGGCGGCGGTGCGGCGGACAGCTCGGGCTGTGGCAATTCTCTCATGGCGTGCGAGGCGGGCTTCTTCTCTCAGGAACCTCTCACGGTTCTCTAGCCAACAACAGTGCTCTTCGTCGAGGCAGCGGCGGGTCTCAGGTGAGGTGGGGTCGCAGTAGGGACCCTCGAGGTCGTTGGGGTCGACTGACTCAGGCAGGGTCGACTCTCGCTTTGGTGACAGGGCAGGGGACGGCGGTAGTACTAGGTCCTCCTCCTCTTCCTTCTTTACTTCTCTGTACTCCCCTACTAACCTCCTTTCTCTTTGGGCGGTGGCGGAGGCGGGGTCGAAAACTTGTGCGAATAGGCGGGGGTGCTCCTCTACAAAGAGCCGGGCGTTGGCGGTGAGGGCGGTGATGTCAAGCGCGTACTCAGGACACAGGACTGAGATCTGGGCGGGGTTCACTGGGGCAGAGGGCTGTCAGTAACGACGGCCGGCGACTCTGCCAAGCTCACTGTTATCAGGCTTCAGGGTTGCGACGGCGATGGCGAAGCGAGGTGAGATTCGAGTTATAATGAAACAACCCTTAGGTGGGGCTGCTTAGTGAGCTGTGTGACAGCGGGAGTGTGACAGATGTGACTGGAGCTAGCAGGGCCCTGGCATCGACTGAGGACTAAGGGGAAAACCCAGAATAACTCAAATGAGGTTCTGGGGCTCAATTGCGGTCCTATATATACCTTACAGAGTGTTTGTATGTATTGTGCCCTTAATACTATGTTTAGGTACTTTAGGGCGAGTGTGGGAATGAGAGGATTACGCTACTGGCCAGGTATGAGTCACGGGGAGTCAGTGCACCGGTTTGCGCAGCCCGGGCGCCGATAATGTGAGGTCGCACCATAATGGCGTGCTATGACGTCATGGGGCTGTGCAAAGGAGGCTGGGCCGCTTACTAAGGTAAACACAGCTTGGCGCTGCCATCGTGTGGCATGTGAATGCTGTTAGTCAGCGAGATCCATAACCATATCGCTGTTCAGGAAAGGGGTGGAAAAGAGGGAAAAAGATAGGGGCGCAAGCAAGGGCGTAACACTGGCTGGGAGTGAGTCATGGGATGTCACAGCACTGCCTTGTGCAGCCTGGTGGCCAATGAGGTGTGATTGCACCATCATGGTGTTATATAAGATGATTATAACATCATTGGGCTATGCAAGGGGGCTGAACTGCTTACTAAGGTAGTCACAGCTTGGTGCAGCCATTGTGTGGCATGTGAGTGCTGTTAGTGAATGGTCCAAGGATGAGGCCAGGGCCAGGACAGGGGTAGAGCTGAAAAGGGAATGGTGACAGAAAAGGAGCAACAAGTGAGCCAGGTTGTAACACTAGAAGCTTGATCCACCTCTTACACTTTCATACACTTTCTGCTATGCAACCAAAGGTACTTAGTGCCCGAGGTTGTTTCATGTTGGCCTATCTGGACAATGACTGCATATACAGTGACTTCCAAAATTGAGACAATATTTTGATATTTTGAAGTGTTTATTA
>JBBPTI010000409.1:0-14599 GCA_038093995.1 Tylopilus aff. callainus | reverse complement strand
GAGAAGATAGTGCTGGAGGTTTTTAGACAGCTGGAAGAAAATGACCTCTTCATGAAACCGGAAAAGTGCACGTTTGGGATGCAAGAGCTGGAATTTCTAGGGATGATTGTAGGAATAAATGGGGTAAGCATGGACCCAAGCAAAGTCACCACCATAAAAGAATGGCTGGTACTGACCACAGTCCAAGGAGTTTGGGCCTTCTTAGGAATGGCCAACTTCTATCAACATTTCATACAGGACTTCGCCCACATTGCACAACCACTCCATGACCTAACCTGCAAAGATGAACCCTTCTGCTGGACCGATAAGCACCAGGAGGCCTTTGATCACCTCAAGGAATCCTTCACCACAGCACCAGTTCTAGCCTATCCCGATCACAACAAGAAGTACTGACTCGAGTATGATGCCTCATCCTATGCAACCGGAGGCATGCTCCTGGTGGAAGAAGAAGAAAAGTGGCATCCTGTGGCCTATGCCTCCCATGCAATAACTCCAGAAGAACGGAACTACCCCATAGCTGACAAGGAGATGTTGAGCATGATAAGGGGGTTAGAGGATTGGAGACACTACCTGGAAGGGGCTGAATAGCAGTTTGAGATATGGAACGACCACCAGAACCTCACCTGGTTTATGACACACCAGCACCTCAACCGGAGGCAAGCCCGGTGGGCCCAATATCTCTCCCATTTCAACTTCAAGTGGTGCCACAAGCCCGGCACAGCCATGGGAAAGGCCGACGCGCTGTCCAGAAGGGAAGATCTAGTGGTCGGGGATGCTGAGGACAATCAGGACATGGTAGTGATTCCCCCCGAGCAGATACAGGTACGAAGGACCAAGGGCCAGGAATCAAAGGAGTCTGAGGAAATGAAGACCGAAAAGGCAACAGTGCTTCACCACTCCGGAGACTGACTGACTGATCAGATCTTGCATGAGACCATAAAGCTCCCTCACCCAGTGCAGAAAAGGCTAGAAGGACAGGGATATCACATCAAGGACAGCTGCTGAATGAAGGAAGGAAAGGTATATGTGCCCCCAGCCTGTAGACCCAAGGTGCTCCATCTTCACCATGATGCCCCCATAGCCAGACATCCTGGCACCACACGGACAATTGAGCTGCTCCACTGGCACTACGACTGGGCCTCCCTGGCCATGGACGCTGCCAACTACATAAAGAGGTGTCCAAGGTGCACCCAAACCAAACCATCCAACAAGCCACCTGCCAGCCCCCTGCAGCCACTCCCGATACCCTCCAGGCCATGGCAAGACATCTCCGTAAACTTTATCACCGGTCTCCCCCTTTCCAATTCCTACACAGCAATACTTACTGTTGTTGACCGCTTCTCCAAAGCAGTTGAGCTCGTCCCTTGCGATACAACCTGCACCTCTCTTGACCTCGCCAACATCTACCTACACCATGTCTGGAAGCATCATGGTCTCCCGAAGTCCATTGTCTCAAATTGGGGTCCCCAATTCACATCACGCCTCATGACTGACCTCTGCCACCAACTCCAAATTGACCAGCGACTCTCCACCGCCTACCACCCCCAAACCGATGGGCAGACCGAGCGGATGAATCAGGAAGTGGGTCAATACCTCCACACCTACTGCATGGACCACCTGGACTCCTGGAGCGACTGGCTCCCCCTTGCCCAATTTACCATCAACTCTCACATGTCCTCCACCTCCAGCAAAACCCCCTTCCAGCTCACGCACACCTATTCCCTGGTTCTTGGTATTGAACCAACCATCACCCAGTCTCCCATGGCCAATAACCTCACCAATCAGTATGCTGATCATCTGGTAGAAGCCCACAAACGCCTCTGTGCCTCACAAGACACAATGAAGCGAGCAGCAGCTGGTAAGTGCTCTCTGATCCCCTCCTATGCCATTGGGGATAAGGTTTGGCTCTCCACCAAGCATCTCTCCATTCCGGGGTCCCCCAAACTGCTTGATTGCTGGATTGGGCCCTTCCCCATACTCAGCCTCGTCAGCCCTAACGCCGTCCACCTCAATCTCCCAGCCTCCTATTGCATCCATCCAGTCCTCAATGTCTCCCAGGTGAAGCCATTCATCGCCCCACTCCCCGGTCAGCACCCTCCTACCCCCAATCCCTCTTTCCTGGCTGCTGACCCTGCTATATTGGAGTATGAGGTCAAGTACATTGTCGACTCCTGCATGGCCAGCTGCAGCCTTCAGTACCTAGTCCATTGGAAGGGGTATGATATCTTGGAGCACACTTGGAAACCCCACTCCAACCTCACTAACTCCCTGGATGCCCTTGCCACCTTCCACTGTGCCCACCCTTCTGCCCCTCATCCTGTCTCTCACTCTGCCATTCATGCTATCTTCCTTTCTGCCCATCTGAAATCTGGGCCTTAAGGAGGGGGTAATATTACACTCACGGCTATGCTACGTTCCTTTCCTTGCTACATTTCCTTCTTTAGCTGCATTCACCCACACCACAGCACTGTGACTCGGTAGTACCTGAGTCCTGCTCCTACACCGGCTAGCACAGTATCCACAGCATTCCGGGCACTGGACCACAGTAGAGTAAAGACCCGATTACCTGGATACTGACACCACCCACAGCACTTAGGCAACCTGCAGTTGCAATGGCACCATATGTCGCCACCCGGTCTCACCCCAATAGTGATACTCGCACATCACACGCCATAGTATGCAATCCACTCCCACCCCAATGGCATTAACCTCACGATGGCGCCATCGCTCGCCATCCTTTCCCACTCCAGTAGTGTTTAGCCTGCAGCATCGCCCTGCTCGCATGGACCAGGCCAGTTTCTGTCTCGCACTTCCATATTTAGTATCTCAGCCTGCCCTCACTTACTTTAGGCTCTGCTTGAATCCATTCTGTAGTAGTATATAAGACCGCCTGTATTATATCAGAGCCCCAATCAATTCTTCTTGTGTTATGACCTCACGCGCAGCATCCCATTTCTTTCCTTCCTTTATCGGGCTCTCCCCTATTCCGGAACTGGTCTTTGTCTCGGTCCGCTTGCTAACAGCATTCACATGCCACACGATGGCTGCGCCAAGCTGTGATTACCTTAGTAAGCATGCCCAGGCCCTTGCACAGCCCTATGACATCATCATCATGCCACATCACACCATTCTGATGCAATATCGCATCATCGGCCCCTGGACTGTGCAAGGCAGTGCAGTGACTCCCCATGACTCGTCCATGGCCAGTAGCGTAAGCCCCGCACTCCCACATCTATCCTAAAGCACCCATATGTAGTAATAGGACCACCACACATACAAACAGCATGTAACCGTATATAAGGCTGGCAATTCAGCCCCAGGATCCTCATTTGAGTTATTCTGGATTTTCCCCTTAGTCCTCAGTCGATGCCTGGGTTCCCTCTAGCTCTTGTCATCACTCGCCTTTCGCTGTCTACCAGCAGCTCACTAGCAGCCCCACCTAAGGGTTGTTTCATCTTGGGTCTTCCCTCACAAGGCACCCGCTTTATAGAAAGATTGATCCACTTGTCTGTTTCACTTTACTTCGCTACACTCCACTATATGCCTCCTAGTGCCAAACAACCACAAATATTCTATTATTTGAGCAAGATTATACTATCTGTTATGAACACAATGTACTCAATGCTATACTTGGGCCCTACTACACTTTTTCCCTTGACTCCAAACCTTAGCTTGCTTGCTCACACACTCTCACCACAGTTCCAGCACCCTACAATGCCCTATGGTAAGTGCTCCTCACCCCCTTGTCACACTATGCTTGCCACTTGCCTTTACCTCTATTATGGCTTCCTGCATACAACCTATAGTTCCATGGTCACCTGATGATATCCAATCTATTAGTAATGCCTCACAGCACAGTCTCACCCCTGGTCACATGACCCTGCACATGATACAATCTAGACCCTTTGCACAGCCACTCAGCATGGCCCTCATGCCTTATGCCTAGGCCCAGCCCTTATAGCAGACACCAGGACTTATACATGGCCAAGTGCCCTTATGAGGTATAGACCCTGGACTCTCTTGCAGTTGCCCAGCACATACTAGTATGCATGCACAGCTCACAGCTTAGTATCCAGCACAGCAATGGCTCTTGCCCCTATATAGATAACCATGATAGGCCCCTGCATTATCAACCCTTAGCCCTGATGCCATCACTGGCCTTCTGTCTATCCTGGTCCCACTCCACAGTCCTGTATCATGCCATAATCATACAATCACTCATCATTGCACCACCCTCATACCTTGGCCTATAGCAATACTCATGCACAGATGCAATACAGACTCTGACCACTAGCCATTTGCCCATGCACAACCCTAGATCCTGGATTGTGCACTTGCCTCTTCTAGCCACATAGCCATGCATAGCATTGCACTGCATCACACAGCCCCACACTGCCAAGTACCACCCTGAGCATAGTCCTACTCACACAGACCAAGACCTCTTTGACCTGCAGACCATATAAGGCAATAGAGCCTGCCCTTAATAGGCCATATGTAGTAATAGTGTACAAATAGATACAAATCATGTAACAGTATATAAAACCTGCTGCTATTCTCCAGACCCTCAGTCTATCATTGATGGATAGTGGCCATTAGCATCTTAGGCCTACTTCCTCAATGCCACTACATCACTACAGTATGTGAAGCTCAATTTCAACCTCTGCAAAAGCAGCAACTTGCAACTCTAACTACTTACTCTCAGTTCAACAGGAAGGAGTGAAAATTATGGTAAAAGATAGCCAATATTATATAGAATGTACATAGCAGAACAGAATTTTAAGATCTCACATTTTGAAAAAATTCTCCCAAGAATTAAAACAAAGGGTGAAAACATGATGTGAAGGGGAAGAGGTGGCCAGGAAACATTTGCAAAATGCATTTCTAGTTATTTTTTAATGGTCATGAGCAAAGAATGTGATTCAGCAGCTATTTTATGAAGAATGTCTTCAGGGAGGCCAACACAGTGATGAGACTTGTATCTCTTCACTGCAAATGCAGCTTGTTTGACATCAAGTCCTTTGCTATCCCAGTGTTTGTCAGAGTGAGTGTGAACAACAAAAAAAATACTTCAAGTTACTGATATGCATCCATATACTGCCAAGTCTTTCAAAAGAACTGCCAGATTGTAAGAGTATCACAAAGGTTAAGACACTCAGGTATGAGTTTCTTTGCAGTGGTGAATTGACCATCTACAATATTTCTGAAGCCTGAAGATGATAGATGAGACTTGTGGTCAGTTTTGAGTGGTGTTGAATATGTATGGATCACTAATGATACTTTGCAAAACCCCATACCATCTCAATCAGGTTGAGCTCACAGTGGAATTTTGGAAGAAAAAGGCATACATGGCCTTGCTGCTCAATCATTTGCTGGATCATGGGCTTCTTGTTTGCAAAGTCCTCCTGCAGTGAGAGAACACAGTACATGCAGCACCAGTCATCTGACTTGGTGGTTTCAATAACCATGGTAGCAGCAGCATCACCTTTGACTTGAGTAAGTTGATCTTCTTGGCCTATTGCCTCAACAGCTGCTATCTGTCACTCTGTGTTGAGTTTTGCCTGTGATTTTGTGCATTCCTGACACTTTCCAACAAGTTTCCCATCCTGCTTCTGTGTCTGATCAACAAACTTGTCCCACACTGATAATCTCTCCTGTAAAACAGCTTTATTCCCTTTGATTTTCCTTGCAATGCTTCATTTGGATGATCATCAGGATATACCATGACTTGCTTTTGCCCTTGAGTGTCTTCTTAGCCAGGTTTGGGGGATGGATTTGAGAGGAGAATGATAGAATCTCAAAGGTGGGTCTGTTTTCCACCAGGGTTGATGTTCATATTGTTAATGTTGAGTGTGTCGGGTGCCAAACCTTCATGTGCTGATGAGCAATCAAAGACCCAGATCCTGACCTTTCCCATATGAAGAAACTTGAAAATATTGATAGCTAAGGCAGTTTGATCAATGAGATGAGCAAGAGTCCACCAACCATCACCATTTTTACCAGGGTAAATGATGACATAAGCATCAAATGCTTTCATTTGAGCTTTGGGTGGTAACTTCGTCTGCTCTGAAATTTGGGATTCTGTAAGTGCCAAACATCCTGTTGACTCACAAATAAAATCTGAGATGTGAACAGCATGGCCATTTCCTTTCTTCTTCAACAGTTGTTGGTCACTATGGAGCCACTGATGGCAGCAGTACTCATTAATGTGGAAAATGCTTTTATCCTGAAAAATGATAACATGCTCCTTTTCACCTGGCTGAAGGGTAGGTGGAATGGAAGCAAGTATTGTGTCATTGTATGTTGCCGTAAGTCTGAAATAGATTTAAATTTAGGCCATTAATAAAAAAGCTAGCAAAAAAAGTCGAAAGCTACCATTCATATCCCTTTATTGTATCCAGATATGTTCAACAGGCTTCTACAACATCTGGTCATTCATGACCATCCTGATAAATACCCTTGCAGACATCTTTGCATGCATATCCAAGCTTCTTCAACCAATTGATTGCAGTATGCTCAGTGATGGAACTGTTGGCACCTGTGAGGCCAAGATGTTGTGTGATGACCTCATTGACATGCCAACAAAGATCTCTTGGAGAAATACTTCCAAGACCCTGTGTGGCCAAGTATTCATGAACTTGATGAACCACTCCTTCATTGTCAAGGAGTGTATACTGCACATGATGAGTGAAACAACCTCGGGCACTTAAGTACCTTTGGCTGCATAGCGGAGGGTGTACAAAAGTGTACAAAAAGATAAGGGTTGAGTCAAACTTCTTATAACTGGGTGCCTTGTGAGGGAAGACCCAAGAAGAATCAATTGGAGTTCTGACAATTACATGGGGGGTTTATATACTACTAACTACCTAGGTTGGAACTCTGCCTAAATACTGTTAGGGCTGGCCAGGTTACTAAGTATGGAAATGCAAGATGAAAACTGGCCTGGTCCGTGCAAGTGGGGCTGTACTGAGGGATATTGGCTATTGGCATGGGATAGGGTGGCGAGCGATGGCGCAATAGCGGGAGTTCTGCAATTGGGGGATAAAGAAAATAAGGGAATTGTATGATATGTGGGAGTTATCCCATTGGCATGAGATCCAAGTGCGCAGGTATGGTGAGCGATGGTGCAATCTGCAGTCGCTGTGGCATCAGGTGCTTAGGTAAAAGGGGCTTTGTGCTACTTTGGTCAGGTGCCCTTATGCTATAAGCTTGTGCTGAGGTGGTGTGGGAGCAAGGGCGGATGCTACCAAGTTGTGGCTTAGTGGCACAGGTATCTATACCTAAAAAAGGGAGTGTAGGAAATGAAGGAGTGGAAGTGTAGTGCTCGAGGCATGAAACATAACATGTCCCCCTCCTTAAGATCCAGATTCCAGATGGATCAGGGAATAACCAAGGAAGAGAGAGCAGAGGTTGACAGAGGAGATAGAGCGAGGGGTGGAAGGGTGGGCACAGTGGAATGCAGCGATGGCATTGGGTGTGTGAGCAAGGTTAGAGTGGGGCTCCCAGGTGTGTTCAGAGGCATCGAAGCCTTTCCAGTGAATGAGGTATTGCAGTCCACAGCTGCAGGGGCGAGAGTCGATGATGTAATCCACCTCATATTCGCAGTCAGTATTGGATGGCAGGATAACCAGGGTAGAGGATGCAGGAGTGGGTTGTCCATGGAGAGGCGTGAGGTAGGGCTTGACCCAGGAGATGTTGACCACCAGGTGGATGCAGAAAGAGGAAGGGAGCTGAAGATGTACCACATTAGGACTGATGTGCTTGAGGACAGAGAAGAGACTGAGCCATTTGTCCAAGAGCTTCATGGGGTGAGGTGTGCGGAGGTGTTTCGAGGAGAGCCAGACTTTGTCTCCCAGCTGGTAGGTCAGAGCGACGGAGTGATGCTGATCACCAGAATGCTTCATTCACTCCTGGGATCGATGAAGGTGGGTGCAGGCTTCTTCAAGGTGGGAGGTGTACTGGTTGGCGAGGTTATTGGCAGTCAGGGAAGGAGTGACAGTGGGTTCAATGCCAATGACCAGGGAGTAGGTTCAGGTCAGCTGGAATGGACTTTTACCTGTGACAGAGGAGACCCGGTTGTTAATGGTAAATTGGGTGAGTGGGAGTCACTTGGACCAAGTCTCAGGATTCTCTGTGTAGTAGAGTCAGAGGTACTGTCTGACTTCTCGGTTCATTCGTTCGGTCTGCTCATTGGTCTGTGGGTGATATGCCGTGGAAAGCTGCTGTTCGACTTGTAGTTGCTGACAGAGGTTGGTCATTAGCTTGGAGGTGAACTGCAGGCCTTGATCTGATACGATGCTTCTGGGGAGTCCGTGATGCTTCCATATGTGGTGCAAGTAAATTCTGGCGAGGTCGACAGAGGTGCAGGTGGTATCACACGGAACTAGCTCTATGGCCTTGGAGAATTGGTCGACTACTGTTAGAATGGCAGTGTAGGAATTGGACTCCAGTAGTCCAGTAATGAAGTTGATGGAGATGTCTTCCCAAGGTCCAGCTGGTATTGGTAGGGGCTGAATCTTCCCAGCCAGGGGCTGGTTGCTAGGCTTTACTTGTGCACAACAGGTGCAGTGCTTGACATATTCTTGGATATCCTTGGCGAGGCTGGGCCAATTGTACCTTCGGTGGATGTGTTCCACTGTCCACTCTACTCTGGGGTGGCCTGCCAGGGGCGCGTCATGGTGTAACTGCAATATTCGGGGCCAACAGGCCAGCGGGACGTATACTTGCCCATCCTTCAAGCAACATTCATCAGAGATGGTGTACCCTGACATCTCTAGACAAGCCTGAGTCAGCACCAGGAGCTTGATTGTTTCATGGGAGATGGCGTCAGTGAGGGCATCCTCACTAGGGTGCAGTACCACGGTGGTCTGGGTCCACTTCATCTCTTGAACTCCTATTGCTTCAGGGGGTACTACCAGCACATGCTGGTTGTCATCTTTGTTGCCCACCACTAAATCTTCTCGCCTACTGAGGGCATCTGCCTTTCCCATCATTGTTCCAGGCTTGTGGAACCACTTGAAGTTGAACCTAGACAGATACTGGGCCCAGCAGGCCTGGTGTCAATTGAGGTTCTGTCAGGTCATAAACCAGGTCAGATTCTAATGATCGTTCCAAATCTGAAACTCATGGATGGTTCCTTTTAAGTAGTGCTGCCATGTTTCCAGGGCCTGAATCACACTCAGCATCTCTTTGTCTGCAATGGGGTAGTTTCGCTCTTCAGGTGTCATCGCATGGAAGAAGTAGGCTACAGGGTGCCATTTATCATCCTTTTCTACTAGGAGAACCGCACCGGTGGCAAAGGAAGAGGTGTCACTTTCAAGCCAATAGTGCTTGTCATTATCAGGGTAGGCAAGTACTGGGGCCATGGTGAATGCTCATTTGAGCCCAGTGAAGGCCTCTTCTTAGGCATCAGTCCAGCAGAAGGGTTTGTTTTTTCTTGTTAGGTTGTGAAGGGGGCGAGCAACCTTGGCAAAGTCCTGTATGAAGTGCCAGTAGAAGTTGGCCATGCCAAGGAAGGAGTGCACTCCTTGGACATCTTTGAGTCTTGGCCAATCCATTATTGCGGTTACCTTGGCACTGTCCATGCTTACTCCATTTACTCTGACAATCATCCCAAGGAACTCTACCTCTTTCACCGAGAATACACACTTGAAGGGCTTGACAAACAGGTTGTTTTCTTTGAGCCACCTTAGTACCTCCTTGACTACCTTCTGATGTTCTTTGATATCATCGGTTGGGGTGAAGATCATCAGGTCATCTATGTACACAAGGACATTGGCGGACATGTCAGTGAAGATTTTGTTCATCATGGTCTGGAAGGTGGCCAGGAAGTTGCAAAGTCCAAAGAACATCACAAGGGGTTTGAATGATCCCAGGTGACAGGTGAATGTGGCCTTCCATTTGTCTCCTTCCTTGATGTGTATGTTGTTGTAGCCCCATCAGAGATCCATCTTGGTGAATAGGTGGGTGTTCTTGAGCTGGTTGACTAGCTGGAAAATAAGTGGGAGCGGGTAGTTGTTGTGTACTGTGTGTTCGTTGAGGTATTGGTAGTCCTGAACCATTCGCTTCTTTCCATCCTTCTTGGGTACAAAGAACACAGGAATGGTTTGTTTGGACTTAGAGGGCTGGATATAGCCCTTCCTTAGTTGGTCATCAACAAACTTATCTACCTCTCATTGCTCTTGCAGGCTCAGCAGGATGTTTCGGCCCTTCCTCGGCTTGAAGGAGTCCTTTAGTTTGATAGTGTGGTCCCATGGCTTTCAGACTGGCATGCGCTCGGACTCTTTCTGCTCAAACACCTGAAGGAATGGGTGGTACTCTGGTGGCACTAGATCTCAGGCTCTCAGTTCTTCGGTGGTCTAAATCTCTACTTCTTCAGCCTGGGTGCTGCATGCACCCGCTTCTTTGGCTGTCTCTTTCTCCTGTTCTTTAGCTCTCCGGACTACCCAGGATACTCTGTTGTAGTTGCACATTTCTGGGCAATTGGGTAAGTGCACTATCCCATTCTTCCAGTCAATTCAGGGGTTATGGGCTTTCAGCCAGGGGTACCTGAGGATCAAGTCTTTGTTCCCTAGATCAGTGATCTCTACTTGGGCCTTCTTGGTGTGTCCTTGGTAGTCCAGTAATACTTCAGCCATATGAATTACAGGGCTGGCTCTGTTGGGGGTTCTGTCTGCATTGTAGACTAGTATGGGGTGTTCAAGGGGTTCTAAAGGGATCCCATACTTCAAGGCAAAGCTCTCATGCATAAAGGTTGACTGCGCCCTGCTATCGAGCAGGGCAGAGGCATTGATGAAGTCACCATGTTTGGACTTGACCCAAATAGTCAGGGTGATCTCTTGCTGATTGATGCTGAGAATCTAGATAACAGGGGATATGGTTGTCAGGGTTTGCACATGAGGGGAGGATGAGGGAGTGATAGAGGAGGTAGGGTATAAAGAGGAATTAAGCATGGCATTGGGTTCATGGTTGCTGCCAAGCCACTGGGAAGCGAACTTCTCTTGACTGGGCAAGAAAATAGGTACTATACAGTTGTCAGGGGTGATGTGGAAATGGTAGGAGTGTGTGATGAATCTTTCTCTAGCCATCAGGGCACCCAACGCACCCTTCAGGCTCTGCCTTTTCCCTGGTTGTTGTATTTGATGACTTGAAAACCTGACTCTTCTTCGGGGTTCTGTTGCTTCTTCACCACCGCAGCTAATTCTTCCATTCTGAGTGGGGTGTTTCAATCAAACTCTCCTTCTTCAGCCAGTGGGATCCTGTGAAGTGTCTTTCTCATCTTGCAATGGGTGCTATGCCCACCTTGTACAAATCTGCAAGAAGGGCATTGATTGATCCTTGGCTGGCGGCACTCCTTGATTCGGTGTCCGGTGCATTTGCAATTGAAGCACCTGGACTGGCTATTGCTGCTACTCAGCACATAGACCGCTTTATCAGCATTTTCTTCAGCTAGCCCCTGCATGCTCATCCTGGGGGCAACTTTCCTTTTTCCACCATGTATAAACATGAGGGCCTCCATGGCTGTACTGGTCTTTCTGATGTTCTGTAGGTAGCTTGCGGGGGCGTTGGGGTGCTTTCCTTCTTTGAACAGCTGGGTGATGATGGCTCTCAAGGTGTTCTGTTCAAGGAGCTGGATCGCATGGGTATCATCGATGTTGGCTTGCTGGTAGAGGGCTTCCCAGTGGACTATGAAGTCGTCAGTCTGCATGTTCCCTTGCTTGAACTCTTCCAGCTGGTGACAAGCCCAGTCTTTCTGGTTGGCAGCCCAGAACAATCCTTCTACTTTGCCCTTTAGGTCGGCCCATGAATAGGTAGGGCCCTTGGCTAGTCTTGTCTGGGCGAAGAGGCCAGCCTTTGGTCCTTTGAGGCATGAGAGTATTGCTACCACTGCTTCATAGCTTCCGGCGGGCGCAACATGCGCGTTTACTTTCAGCCATGCTTGCATTTTGGCCCACCATTCCTCGAATTTGGCAATGTTGCCATCATACTCACCGGGGTCTGCGAACAATTCAACCTTCTTCACTGTCCCAGGGGGACCAGCAGCTGCCAGTTGGCCTTGGAGTGTCACAACCATTTGCTGTTCAGCAGTAATGGCTTGTTCCAGGCACACGATCTCATTGTTGGAATCTTGCAACAATCTGGCAAGCAATGCAGTTTGCTGGGTGATGGTGGTAAATTCATTTGCCACTGTGTTCATCTTGTCATGTGTCCTGACAGTAGGGTCGGCCAGTAAGGCAAGGAGTGCCTGCGACATACTCAAATCTGGTTTCTTTCCAGATAGTCTTCTTTGCAGCTTTCTTGTACCAGCTTCTTTGGCTTCTTTGGCTCTTAAATGAAAGTGGGGCTAAAGGTCTCAAGTGAATGATGGTCTTCTGATCTCACCAATCTCCTGGTCTCAGCCTGTTAAGGATCCTTATTTTCCTCAGCTCTGTGTGCCTCTTTGGTTTGCTTAGTAATCCCCCTATAGCTAAACCGCGGGCAGTTCTGATTTCAAAAGTGGATAACTACCAATTGTTGGCTGGCTCAGCTGTTGGCCAACCATTGCTATTGGTATCATATCTGAAGGTCTCTCTGTGTAAAGCAGTAGTGGAGGTAGCGCCTATAGAGTACTTGCCATAAGGGGTGCGGATGAAAAGAACAAGGATATTACAGTTCTGCTGAACTGTGCGAACAATGAAGTAAGTAAGAAGTGCAAACAACAAGAAACTAATAAAACAAGAAGTTAACAGGGAGTAGTAAAAGAAGATGGGGAACATCCGTAGGTACAAAAAGAAGAACGAGGAGGGAATAACAAGTGAGAAGTAAAAGGTTTAAAGAAATTTGGAGGGCTGCTTTAGGCTTTCTCGGGGGTGCAGGTATCCGGGGGTTCGTTTGCTGTGAACAATACTTGAACTGGCAGGTCTGTTCAGCCAAGATTGGCATTGTGGATGGCGAAGAGGGTAGGGTCTATCGCAAGTGCAATAGTCTGGCAAGTAGGAAAGGGGGTGAGCAAGTTGCGCCTCAATGTAGGTGGCGTAAGTGGCGCACTGGCATTGGTGTTCTTCTGCCTTGGCTATGAGGCAATGGAGGGTAGTGGGTAAAAGGAGAGGAGGTGTAGGTGGGACAAAGTCATTTGGATCAAGGTCAGCAAAGGGATATGGGGGATAGACTAGATCGGGCATAGCTGATGAAGCCCAAGTATTCCTGCTACTCCACTCAGCAATATGGGTGTCAAACTCCTCCTGGAAATCCTGCTGGGTCCTTTCTAACTCAGCAGCAGCATCGGCTTCAAGGTGCAAAGCGACAGAGGCAAGAAGGTTGAGATTGACAGGGTGCTGTGGGTGAGGGGTGAATACTAGATGCTGTCCGACTTCCTGCTCAGCCACAAGGGAAGTGGGGGCCAACTGGGCATGATTAGTGTTCACTAGTTTCCTTCGTCATTAGAAAGGCTGAATGACGGTACAGTACAGCTTACTGCTGTGAGGGTCCTGGTTGTGAGAGAGATGGGTGCTTCGAGGAGGTCAAAGAGTGATGATGGCAAAGCTAGCAATCGATTCTTAATGAAACAACCTTAGGCACTTAAGTACCTTTGGCTGTGTAGTGGAGGGTGTACAAAAGTGTACAAAAAGATAAGGGTTGAATCGAACTTCTTATAACTGGGTGCCTTGTGAGGGAAGACCCAAGAAGAATCAATTGGAGTTCCGACAATTACATGGGGGGTTTATATACTACTAACTACCTAGGTTGGAACTCTGCCTAAATACTGTTAGGGCTGGCCAGATTACTAAGTATGGAAATGCAAGATGAAAACTGGCCTGGTCTGTGCAAGCGGGGCTGTACTGAGGGGTATTGACTATTGGCATGGGATAGGGTGGCAAGTGATGGCACAATAGTGGGAGTTCTGCAATTGGGGGATAAAGAAAATAAGGGAATTGTATGATATGCGGGAGTTACACTATTGGCATGAGATCCAAGTGCGCAGGTATGGCAAGTGATGGCACAATCCGCAGTCGCTGTGGTGTCAGCTGCTTAGGTAAAAGGGGCTTTGCGCTACCTTGGTCAGGTGCCCTTATGCTGTAAGCTTGTGCTGAGGTGGCATGGGAGCAAGGGTGGATGCTACCGAGTCACGGCTTAGTGGCACAGGTATCTATATCTAAAAAAGGGAGTGTAGGGAATGAAGGAGTGGAAGTGTAGTGCTCGAGGCACAAAATGTAACAATGAGCAGACTGTTTTGATAGTGGGAGAGAGCAATAGCACAATAAATGCAACTCATTGTGATGAATTTGCCTTGCAAATGATCTGCCCTCTCGCTTTCCACTGCCTTTTTTCCCTTTACCCATTCTCCATGCAATTGCAAGGCTTGCACTCAGGCAAGGTGTCTTGCACTTTGGGTGTGCCCAATACTGCTCACATACAGTGGCTCAAACAATTGTCTGAATGTTTGCATGTTTTTCACTAATGGTAATATTTCCTAACAACCACTAATCCTCACCTCATACTATTGGTGTATGAAATGAAGATCTTACTCTTGGCTACAGGATTGGTCTATAGTGCAAAAGGTTTGGATGAAATCTGATTGAATGACAGCAATTTCAAAACAACCACTCATTCAGACAATTGTTTG
>JBBPTI010000408.1:0-14605 GCA_038093995.1 Tylopilus aff. callainus | reverse complement strand
TCCATGACAGTGAGTATGGTGGTGTAGGAGTTAGATAGGGAGAGTCTGGTGATGAAATCTACCAAGATGTCTTGCCAGGGCCCCGAAGGGATGGGTTATGGTTGGAGGGGCCCGGTGGGAGGCTTGTTAAAGGGTTTGACTTGTGCACACCTTGGACATCTCTTTATGTAGTCAGCGGCGTCGATTGCTAGGGAGGCCCAATCATAATGCCACCAGAGTAACTCCACAGTTCGTGCAACCCCAGGGTGGCCTGCCACCAGCGTATCATGATGGAGGCATAGCACCTCAGGTCAGCAGGCTGGGGGCACATATACCTTGCCATTTTTCATTCAACATCCATCTTCAATGTGGTACCCTTGCCCCTCCAGCCTCTTCTGCACTGGGGCTGGGAGCTTGATGGTCTCATGCAATATCTGATTGGTCAGTCGATCCCTGGAATGGTGCAAAACTATTGCTTCCTCAGTCATTTCTTCTTCATCGGCCTTGGTCCTTCGGCCCTTGGTTCTCTGTACCTGTATCTGCTCAGGAGGAATCACCACCACATCGTGGTTATCTTCTGCATCTCCCACGGCCAGGTCCTCTCTTTGCGATAGTGCGTCAGCCTTGCCCATGGTTGTACTGGCCTTGTGGCACCACTTGAAATTGAAGCGAGAGAGGTACTGCGCCCAACAGGCTTGCCAGCAGTTAAGGTTCTGCCAGGTCATGAACCACTTCAGATTCTTGTGGTCATTCCATACCTCGAATTGCTGTTCGGCTCCTTCCAAGTAGTGTCGCCAATCTTCCAATCCCCTAATTACACTCAACATCTCTTTATTGGCTATGGGGTAGTTTCGCTCTTCTGGTGTCATTGCATGCGAGGCATAGGCTACGGGATGCCATTTCTCATCTTCTTTGACCAATAATACTCCGCCAGTTGCATAGGAGGAGGTGTTGCATTCCAGACAGTACTTCTTGTTATGGTCCGGATAGGCTAGGACCAGGGCTGTGGTAAAGGTCTCTTTGAGGCGGTTGAAGGCCGCCTGGTGCTGATCAGTCCAGCAGAAGAGCTCATCTTTTTTTGTGAGGTCATGGAGCGGCCGCGCAATGTGGGTGAAATCCTGTATGAAGTGGTGATAGAAGTTTGCCATGCCTAAGAAAGCCCACATGCCTTGGACTGTTGTTGGAACCGGCCATTCCTTTATGGCGGTCACCTTGCTTGGGTCCATGCTTACCCTGTTTACTCCTATGATCATCCCGAGGAACTCCAATTCTTTTACTCCGAAGGTGCACTTTTCCGGTTTGATGAAGAGGTCGTTTTCCTCCAACCTCTTGAGAACTTCCAGGACTACTGCTTCATGGGCCCAGTGATCATCAGTGGGTGTGAATATGAGCAGGTTGTCAATGTACACCATGATGTTTTCTGCCATGTCTGTGAAGATGTCATTTATCATGGTTTGGAAGGTAGCTGGAGAATTGCATAGGCCAAAGAACATCACTAGTGGCTCGAATGGGCCACGGTGGCAAGTGAATGCAGCTTTCCATTCATCTCCCTCCTTAATCTGGACATTGTTGTAGCCCCAGCAGAGATCCATTTTTGTGAAGAGGCGGGCGGTACAGAGCTTGTCGATCAATTGGGCAATGAGTGGGAGCAGGTAGTTGTTGCGGACTGTATGCTCATTGAGGTACTGGTAGTCCTGTACCATTCACTTGTGGCCATCCTTCTTTGGCACAAAGAAGACCGGTGAGGTCTGTTCGGACTTGGAGGGCCAGATATACCCTTTGGTAAGCTGTTTATCCACAAAGTTGTCAACCTCCTTCTGCTCCTGCAGGCTAAGGGGGATGTTGCAGCCCTTCTGAGGGACAAAAGTATCTTTTAGCTCAATGGTGTGGTCCCATGGCTTTCAGACCAGCATCCGCTCGGACTCCTTCTGCTCAAAGGTTTTGAGGTAGCAGTGGTACACCGGGGGTACTAACTCCCGGGGAGTTTTTCCTTCTTGCTGTTTTCTGGTGTTCCACTGCTCCTTTGCAACCCGGATTTCCTGTTCTTCAGCTCTGCAGATGACCTGTGATACTCCAGAGTAGTTGCATAACTCCGAACACTCTGGCATAGAGACTGTGCTGGTCTTCCAATTGATCTGTGGGTTGTGTTCTTTTAGCCATGTATACCCCAAAATCAGATCTTTGCTTCCTAAATCAGTTACCTCTACCTGGGTCTTTTCCACATGACCCTGGTATTCCAGTAAGACAGTGGCCACATGGGTAACAGGCCCCACTTTGTTCGGGGTCCCATTGGTATTGTAAACATATATGGGCTGTGGAAGTTCTTCATTAGGGATACGATTCTGGCGGACATACTCTCTGTGTATGAATGAAGATTGGGCACCGCTATTGAGCAGGGCAGACACTGGTATGAAGTTGCCAGTGTGGGTCTTGATCTGTACCTGCATTAGTATCTTTTTTTTTTTTTGTTGCCCTAGTATGCAAATCTGTGGGGGGTTAGTCAGGGTTTCTTTGTGTGCATGCGGGGGAGTATACTTGTTAGAGGAATTAAGCACGGCATTTGGTTCACGGTTGCTGCCGAGCCGCTGAAGAGCGGGCTCCTCTAGACCGGGAAATCTAAGAGGAATATATCACTTTTGGTCTTTAGAAATGATAACATGGGTGATAGGGGCGCGCTTGGTTTGTTACGACCTTGCTCACCCCTGTGACTTAGCCCCTATTTTTCACCCCTATTGTGGACAGTATTCGCTCTAGACCACGCTTGCTAACAGCATTCACACGCCACACGATGGCAGCGCAAAGCTGTGTTTACCTTAGTAAGCAGGTCCAGCCCTTTGCACAGCCTGATGATATCATGATCACGCCATATCACGCCACTATCGCGCCATCTCACGACATTGGTGCTCAGGCTGCACAAACCAGTGCAGTGACTCCGCATGACTTACCCATGGTCAGTAGCGTAATCCCCTCATTCCCACATCTCCCCTGAAGTATCCATATATAGTGATACGAGGACAATACGTACAAATACTCTGTAACTGTATAAATAGCCTCTCAATTGAGCCCCAGAACCTCATTCGAGTTATTCTGGGTTTTCCCCTTAGTCCTCAGTCGACGCCTGGGTTCCCACTAGCTCTAGTCACTCGCCTTATCCCCACTGTCATACAGCTCACTACCAGCCCTGCCTAAGGGTTGTTTCATAATAACTCGAATCCTCTTATGCTTCGCCATCGCCGTCGCCACCCCGAAGCCATCATCAGTAGTAAGCTCCACGGAGTCATCAGCCGTCGTTACTGACAGCCTTTTGCCTCAGTGAACCCAGCTCAGATCTCAGCCCTGCGTCCTGAGTATGCCCTTGACATCGCCACCCTTGCCGCCAGTGCTCGCCTCTTTGTAGAGGAGCATCCCCGTCTATTCGCCCAAGTTTTCGACCCCGCCTCCACCGCCGCCAGAAGAGAAAGGAGGTTAGCAGGGGAGTACAGAGAGATAAAGAAAGAAGAGGAGGAGGAGCTAGTACTACCGCCATCGCCCGCCCCCTCCCCTAAGCGTGAGTCGACGCCGCCTGAGTCCATCGACCCTAACGACCTTGAGGGTCCATATTGAGACCCGACCTCACCTGAGACCCGCCGCCGCCTCGACGAAGAGTATCGTCATTGGCAAGAGAACCGCGCCTGGTTCCTGAATGAAGAAGCCCACCTCGCACGTCATGAGAGAATTGCCGCAGCCCGAGCTGCATGCTGCACTGCCACTGCCACCCTCGTCCGACCGGATAATGGTCCAGGACACCTACGCCCCCGCGCATCTTTGCGCCACCCTTTTCCTTTTTAGTCACCTATTAGTAGCCCCCGCTACTACCACACTTGAATCTATTTTCTTCACTTACCTACATCTTCTTTTGGGGATCTTCCTCGCCTGATTTGCATGATCCTTCAGCTCCTGCTGATTACCTTCACATTCCTCATCGTCTTCTTTTCCATCCTTCTTACCTACTTTTTGCTTTGACTTCTTTCTCTCGTCGCACAAGAGCTTACCCCGCTTCAGTTTCAGATCGCTATCCGCGAAGGAGCCTACTTCTTCACTTTTGGGTATGAAAGACAGGCAATCCATGCCAAAGAAGAACAGCCGCAACAGAACTACGGCTGGTAGTTATTGAATAAAGCCTTCTTTTCTCCCTAAACCCGAGTGACCGTCATAGGACAACTGTTTACACAACTCCGACGGAAGGAGGACAAACAGAAGAGACCGAGACCGATCAGCCGACCACAGATAACGCCAGTTAGATCCACCCCATATCAAGCAACAAGGCACCCAGCCGTAATTGAGGAATATCGAAGAAGAACCTAGGTGATCCGAGACAGAAAGAGAGTTCAGATCTCGAAGATACACATAGCCTGCCATTATGTTGGCATCCATGCTCCAAATCCTCGCCGACCTGAACCTCATGCTGGAGGACAAGATTGCAGCTGTTGCGCTAGAATTCACCACTCTTACGAAACAGAATCAGCAACTCTATAATGGGTGCATCGAAGAGCAGAAGAAGACCGCAGCACTATTGAAGGATGTCACCGCGCTCAAGCAAACCGTAAGTAACCTCAACAGCGCCGCCACCGCCGGAGGAAAAGTGGCCAGAAAGGTAGAAGTATTTGCCGACCCCGGAGATTACGAAGGATCCGTCGCCAAGTTCGAAGAATGGTGGGCCAAGATTAAGGCTTGGCTTCACACGAATCGTTCCACCATACTTCCGAAAAGCTATGAGGCAGTCACCGCGGTCTTATCACGGTTGAAAGGACCGAAAGCCGGTCCGTTCACTCAAACTAGACTACGCCGCGGACAAGGCTATACCTGGGATGAGCTCGTCCAGGAGATGGAGAGTCTATTTCGGTCGGTAAACCAGAAGGACTGGGCGGTTGCCCAATTGGAACAACTTCGACAAGGCACCCTTTGGACCGATGACTTCCTAGTCCACTGGGAGGCCCTGTATCAGATGGCCGAAATCGACGATAGCCACGCCATCTGACTCCTAGAGCGCAATACGGCCCGACACATCATCCTCCAGATATTCAAAGAAGGGGCCCGAAAGTCAACCCCAGCCGCCTACCTACAGAATATCTGTGATGTGGGATGCGCAATGGAAGCCCTGACGTTCATAAGGGGCCGTCCACAACAGTATCAATCCCGCGGAGACCAAATGGAGGTAGATCGCTTTGAGGAAATGGATGAAGAAGACATCTTCGCCATAAAGGGAAATCCCGGAAGGTGTTTCAATTGTAAAGGGACTGGACATATGGCCCAAAGCTGCAAGAAGCCAAGAAATCAATGTCCGGAGTGTCATTTCCACAGAGGAGGGCATTGCTTCAGCTGTAAGAGAAGAATGGCCTGAAGGATCACATTGCCACCCGACGAAGCTAGGGCAGTGCCAATCAAAGAACAGGATTTTCCCAATGCCGAAAAGGAGCAGAAGGGAAAAGGCAGAGCCTAAGGGACGATCTGGGTGTCCCACGGGCTGATAGTAATACTCATTTCTTGGCGGAACTAACGAAGCTTGTAACCATGCTAACGTCCTTAGTATCTAACGTAGCCAGTCTAGGGGGGTCTCCCAGCAAGCCCGGCAGGGACCGAGATACTAAACCTGTGCTTGATTCTCCTATTTCCACCAAGCAAAGCCCAGAAACCCTGAAGATGTATACCAGGGTAATACACAAAGGAAAGGAGATAAAACTAATCGTACAGATCAAACCCTCTCCTATGGCCAGGTATATCAATGTGGAAGCCCTGATCGACAGTGGGGCAAACTTAACTATTATAAGTCAAGATTTCGTGTAAAGAAATAAGATCCCCACCTCCACCGCATGCAGAAAAATCGTCGTCCATAATGCGGATGGATTGGAGAATGCTGGAGGGACAATCACAGAAGAAGTAGAGGTGTACTGCGACCTAAATGGACATAAGGAGTCACTACGGGCGTACGTGTCCAATATCGGCAACAATGACCTCATTCTCAGGTACCCCTGGCTAAAAGAACACAATCCGCGCATCAACTGGAAGACCGGCCAGGTACAATTCGCCAACTGTCCGGAGACTTGTAACTACGAAAGAAAGGCCAGGGCAGTTCATCAACAGGAATTCAGAGAGGCCGTCCATGCCGAAAGAAGGAGTCGGGAGAAGCAGGCACAGTCTGACTCGAAAGGGGAAGAAGCGCTCTCCCTCGTCCCAAAGCAGTATCATCAATACCAGAAGGTCTTCTCCCAGAAAGAATCGGAACGGATGCCCCTTCAAAAACCCTGGGACCATGCAATCGACTTGAAGGATTCTTTCTGCCTGAAGAAAGGAAGAATTATTCCCCTAAGCCCCCAGGAACAGAAGGAAGTGGACGACTTTGTAGAAGATCAGCTGAAGAAGGGATATATCCGCCCCTCCAAGTCGGAACAGACATCCCCCGTGTTCTTCGTTCCAAAGAAGGACGGACGAAAGAGAATGGTACAGGACTACTGCTACCTCAACGAGCACACCATTCGAAACAACTACCCACTTCCCCTAATATCTCAACTCGTCGATAAGCTTAAAGGTGCGCGACTATTCACGAAAATGGATCTCCGATGGGGATACAACAACGTGCGCATTAAAGAAGGAGATAAGTGGAAGGCTGCCTTCGTCTGCCACAGAGGGGCCTATGAACCCATGGTAATGTTCTTTGGACTCTGTAACTCCCCCGCCACATTCCAGACCATGATGAACGATCTATTTGCGGATATGCCGGATGTGGTCGTATATATCGATGATCTACTCATATTCTCAAAAGATGCAAATCTGGCGTCGCACCAGCAAAGGGTAAAAGAGGTGCTAAACTGGTTAGAGAAGAACAATCTATTCATAAAGCTGGAGAAGTGTGCATTTTCGGTAACAACGGTGGAGTTCCTCGGAATGATTGTTAGCCTGGCAGGAATTGCAATGGATCAGGGAAAGGTAAAAGCCGTAACTGATTGGCCAACGCCAACCACTCTCCGCCAAACCCACGCCTTTCTCGGGCTCGCTAACTTCTACAGACGATTTATCAAGGATTACGCAAAGGTGGCGAGACCCCTGCATGATCTCACGAAGAAGGATGTGAGTTTCGAATGGACCCTGGAGTGCGAAGAAGCGTTTAGTCGGTTGAAGAAGCATTTCACCACAGCCCCTGTCCTTGCCTACCCCGACAACAACTGCCGTTATCGACTGGAGAGTGATGCCAGCAATTCAGCAGTGGAGGCTGTGCTGTCAGTACAAAAGGAAGATCGTTGGCACCCAGTAGCCTTTTCGTCTCACTCCATGACCCCGGAACAGCGGAATTACCCAATTGCCGATAAGGAGATGCTAAGCGTCATCTTGGCGCTCGAAACCTGGAGACATTACCTAGAAGGAATTACCCACGAGTTCGAAATTTGGAACGACCACCAGAATCTCACCTGGTTCATGATGTGCCAAGATCTCAATTGGCGCCAGGCCCGATGGGCTCAGTATCTCTCCCAGTTCAATTTCAAATGGTGCCATAAGTCTGGGGCCCTAATGACAAAAGCAGATGCACTCTCACAGAGGTCAGATCTAACCACAGAAGGAGGACAGGACAATAAGGGAGTTTTGGTGATCCCGCCAGAAAGAATCACACAGGTTGAAGGAGAAGAAACTGAAGGCGTTGAGGTGATGACCCCGGGTGACGAGCTCATGGATGAGATCTCCCACAGAACGACACGGCTGCCGGAAACCACCCTCAAGAAGCTGATGGCACAAGGGTATGAGATCAAAGATCGGGTTTTAAAAAGGAATGATCGAATTTACATGCCACCCGACCTTCGCGTACGGATCACCACCCTCCATCACAATAATGCTGTTTGTGGTCATCCCGGCATTCATAATACACTGGAGCTTCTCGCCCGATTTTATAGCTGGCCCGGAATGAGGAAAGATGTTGAAGAGTATGTGAGCAGGTGTACGAGATGTGCCCGGGCAAAATCAACAAACCAGCCACCACAAGGGGAGATACAACCCCTGCCCGTGCCCGTGGTACCTTGGGAAGATATCTCCGCCGACTTCATAACCGACTTACCAGTCACCGGAGAACATGATGCCATCCTAACCGTCATCGATCGTTTCTCAAAAGAAGTTGAATTAATACCCTGTCGCAAAACATGCACGGCGGCCGGCCTCGCAGAATTGTATCTAACTCACGTATGGAAGCACCATGGACTTCCCCGATCCATCGTTTCAGATCGCAGCCCACAGTTTGCGGTGTCACTCATGACCGCCTTATGTGATCAGTTAGGGATAACGGTAAAGAAATCCACCACGCATCATCCTCAGACTGATGGACAAACGGAGCAGATGAATAGAGAGGTTGGTTCCTATCTCCGTATGTACTGTGCTGAACGACAGGATGACTGGGCACGATGGTTGCCCCTGGCCCAATTCTCTTTGAATGCAAAGCAATCCTCCGCGTCCAAATTCTCTCCTTTTCAGGTCACACACACATACCAACCACGGATGGGGGTAGAACCCAAGGATACAAAGTCGCCGGCTGCCTCTGAGGTAGCACGCGATTACCAGATGGTCTTAGAGCAGACCCAAGCGAATCTTGAAGCGGCCTGTGAGCGGATGCTAGAAACTGGCAATAAACATCGAAGTTCGGCTCCGCCATACACCCCCGGGGATAAGGTGTGGCTTGCCACTGATAACCTAACACTACCCTTCCCCTGTCAGAAATTAATGGATCGATGGGTAGGGCCCTTCCCTGTGATCGCCATGAAGAGACCAAACACCGTTCATCTTCGCCTCCCTTCCTATATCCGCATTCACCCGGTCGTTAATATCTCCCGTACAAAACCCTATTCACCTCCACTGCCGTCACAGCCGGATCCGCAGCCCGGCCCCGCACTCATTACCGACAACCGTGATGCTGAATATGAGGTAGATTTCATTGTCGACTCTCATCCTTGCGGGTGTGGAATTCAATATCTCGTCCATTGGAAGGGCTATCCCTCGTCGGATCGAACCTGGGAGCTGGCCTCCAACCTCACCCATTGTTCCGACGCCCTTCGCGACTTCCATCGGTCTCACCCTGCCGCTCCGCGCCCCGTCTCTCGCTCGGCCTTCGCTGCCATTTTCGCTCGCCCACTCCCCTTTGCTGCTCCGGAGGTTCAGCTTTAGCAGGGGGGTAGTGTTATGACCTCGCTCGCCCCTGTGACTTAGCCCCTATTTTTCACCCCTATTGTGGACGGTATTCGCTCTAGACCACGCTTGCTAACAGCATTCACACGCCACACGATGGCAGCGCAAAGCTGTGTTTATCTTAGTAAGCAGGTCCAGCCCTTTGCACAGCCCGATGACATCATGATCACGCCATATCACATCATGATCACGCCATATCATGCCACTATCACACCATCTCGCGACATCGGCGCCCGGGCTGCGCAAACCAGTGCAGTGACTCCACATGACTTACCCATGGTCAGTAGCGTAATCCCCTCATTCCCACGTCTCCCCTGAAGTACCTGTATATAGTGATACGAGGACAATACGTACAAATACTCTGTAACTGTATAAATAGCCTCTCAATTGAGCCCCGGAACCTCATTCGAGTTATTCTGGGTTTTCCCCTTAGTCCTCAGTCGACACCTGGGTTCCCACTAGCTCTAGTCACTCGCCTTATCCCCGCTGTCATACAGCTCACTACCAGCCCTGCCTAAGGGTTGTTTCATGGTTGGAGTCTTACTGGCCTTTGGAACACCTGACGCGTTCCTTAGGCCCTGTCTTTTCCCTTCATCTGGGATCCTTCAATTGGAAAATCCAAACCCATCTCCAGGTTGTTTCTCTTGCATATTTCTTCTGCCAACTCAGCAATCCTTACTGGGGCTTCTGAGCCCATGGGTTCTTCATCTTCTGCTAGCAGGATCCTCTGCAACGTTTTCCTTTCAGTGCAGTAAGCACTATGCCCACTATGAACAAACTTACAGGCTGGGCATTGATTTATCTTTGGTTTCCGGCATTCTCAAATTTGGTGTCCGGTTTGTTTGCAATTGAAGCACTTTGCACGGGCATCACTGCTTGGAAGGGCGTACATGTCTTCTTCAGTGTTCTCCCGCACTAACCCTTGACTGCTAATCCTCACAGGGGCCTTCCTTTCATACCCCCTGATGAAGCCAAGTGCTTCCATCATGCATCCAGTCTTTCTGATGTTGTCCAAATAGAGCGCTGGCTTGTCCTGGTGCTTTCCTTCCTTGAAGATCTGTAATATGATGTGGCGCACGGTATTCTGTTCCAAGAGCCTAACCACATGGGTGTCGTCAATCTGCGCTTGCTGGTATAGGGCTTCCCAGCGGATGAGGAAGTCATCTGTCTGCATGTTCTGCTGCTTGAACTCCTCTAGCTGGCAGCAGGCCCAGTCCTTTTGATTAGCAGCACAGAAGAGGCCTTCAATCTCAGCCTCACAATTGGTCCATCGGTATGCATTGCCCTGGGATAGGCATGTTTGTGTGAAGGGGCCAGCTTTGGATCCTTTCAGCTGGGAGAGTACTGCCACTACCGCTTTGTAACTTCCAGCAGGGGCAATGTGCGTGTTGATTCGGAGCCATGCTTTCATCTTGGCCCACCATTCTTCGAATTTGGTGATCGTTCCATCATATTTGCCTGGGTCCGCAAACAATTCAACTTTCTTCGAGGTACCTGGAGGGCCCACTGTGGCAATCTGCCCTTGGAGAGTGGCTCCTGTTGCCTGTCTGGTGGTCACCAAAGTCTCAAGATGAATAATCTCGTTGTTGGATGTGTGTAGTGATTGTGTGAGTTGGATATTCTGAGTGGTGATGGTGGTGATCTCGGCCGCAATGGCAGCAAGTTTGTCCAGTAGTGGAATAGTGGGGTCTGCAATGGTATCGAGGAGTACCTGCGACATACTGGAAGCAGACTTCTTTCTTGATTACTGGCACCTTGTGTTTCTTATACCAGCTGTGGCTGGGCCTTTCAAATGGCAGTGGCGCTAGAGGTCTCGCGTGGACTACGGTCTTCTGATCTTGATAGTCTCCTGGACATGGCCTATTCAGGATCCTGATTACTCTTCCTTCAGGATGCATGTGATGTTCTCTCGGCTTGCCAAGTAATCCCCCTATAGCTGGAGCCGGGAACTTTAGTTCAATTAAATCTGTAAAGAAAAACTACCAGTCGTCCTGGGGTGCTGACTCTGCCCAGTTGGTAGGTATGGTTTTGTAGCAGAAGTTGTGGCCTCATGTGCCAGTAGGGGTGGAGATGATAAGGGAGTATTCACCTGTGGATAGCTATAAAGAAATCAAAAGGGTATTGCGATCAAATTGAACACGGGTGAGAAGGTGATAAATGCAAAACACAAGTAACAAGAAAGAAATAAAACAAGAAGCTAAAAGGGAGTACCAAAAGAAAAGCGGAAACATCCTTGGAGAAGGAAGCTAAAACTAAAAAGGGAGGGAGGCACAAAGAAGTAAGTATAAAAAGAAGAATTAAAGAAACTTGCTGGGCCGCCGAAGAAGGTTTCTTGGGCAGAGGCGGCCTGGCTCATTGAGACTGCACACCAGTATGGTACTGGATGTCCCGGACTGTCTCAGGTGCAAGTGGAATGGTGGAAAACAGAAAGGGTGGCAAAGGCAATCCGGCCTGCAACAGGCGTGGTAGTCTGGCGATGGAGGAAGGGGCGTGGCAAGCTGGGCCTCTATGCGAGCACAGTACTCAGCATAGTGGCAGGTTTGCTCTTCAGCCTCAGTGATGAGGTGGCGTAGGGTGGATGGTGATGGGACAGGTGGTGTAGGGGGAACAAAGTTGTTCAGGTCAATGTCAGTAATTGGGAATGGGGGATAGATGAGTGTGGGCATATCTGATGCCCTTGACCTCGTGGTGAAGTCTGCTATGGCCTGATCAATCTCTTCTCAAAGCTCTCTCTGCTCTCTCTCAGCAGCAGCAGCAGTGTCGGCTTCAAGGCAGAAAGCGACAGTGGCAAGAAGGTTGAGATTAATGGGGCAAATTGGGCGAGGGGTGACTACTAGACACTGTCTGCCTGTTGAGCTGCCAACTACAACAGTGGGGGCTGACTTGGCACGTGTAGTGTTCACTAGTGTCCTTCCACGTCAATAAGGGGACGTGGGTACTGCTCTGCTTACTGATAGCACAAAAGTTGGTGATAGGTGGGGCCTTTGGGGTGGTTGGATAGGCAACAGCAGCGAAGAGGAGAATCAATTCTTAATGAAATGACCTCGGGCACTAGATGCAAGGAGGCGTCGAGTAAAATGAAGCAAGACGAAAGCCCCAGGTGCAATGCACAAGGGGGTGAGTAGCGAAGTGAAGTGAAAGGGAACTGTGGACCAATCTCCTAGTATGCAGGTGCCTTGTGAGGG
Organism: Tylopilus aff. callainus; assembly: GCA_038093995.1. Lineage (NCBI taxonomy): Eukaryota > Fungi > Basidiomycota > Agaricomycetes > Boletales > Boletaceae > Tylopilus > Tylopilus aff. callainus. Next base: position 2,243 of record JBBPTI010000408.1, on the reverse strand, counting down.
AAGACCCAAGAAGAATTGATTGGGGCTCTGATATAATACAGGCAGGTTTATATACTACTACAGAATGGGTTCAAGCGGAGCCTAAACTAGCTAAGGGCAGGCATGGTTACTAAATAAGGAAGTGCAAGATGAAAACTGGCCTGGTCCGTGTGAGGGAGGCAATGCTGTGGGCTAAATGCTACTGGAGTGGGAAAGGGTGGTGAGCGATGGCACCATTGCGAGGTTAATGCCATTGGAGTGGGAACAGATGGCATACTATGGTGTGTGATGCACGAGTATCACTATTGGTGCATGACCAGGTGGCAACATAAGGCGCCATTGCAACTGCGGATTGCCTAAGTGCTGTGGGCGGCATCAGTACCTGGATAATTGGGTCTTTACTCTACTGTGGTCCGGTGCCCAGAATGCTGTGGGTACTGTGCTGACCAGTGTGGGAACAGGACTTGGGCAATACCAAGTTGCGGTGCTGTGGCGTGGGTCAAGGTGGCTAAAGAAGGCAATGTAGGAAAGAATGGAATGTAGTGTAGCCATGGGCATTACAGCAGTGCAATGACCCTCCATGACTTATCCCTGGCCAGTAGCATAAACCATATGTTCCCACTCCTGCCCTAAGGCACTCCTTATGTAGTAATAGTGTACAAACACATACAAATCCCTGTAACAGTATATAAGGCTGGCAATTCAGCCCCAAGATCCTCATTCAAGTTATCTTGGGTTTTCCCCTTAGTCCTCAGTTGACACCTGGGCCCCAGTAGCTCTAGTCCTCCACTGTTCACCAGCCCCACTGCTCACTACCCTTCATTAAGGGTTGTTTCATTATAACTCAAATCTCTTTGCTTTGCTGTTGCTGTTGCCACCCTGAAGCTCACTGACAGTAGTGAGCTCTGCAAAGTCATTGGCCATCATTACTGACAGCCCTCTGCCCTAGTGAACTCCAACCAGATCATTGCCCTGCATTCTGAGTACACAGTTGACATCACCACCCTCACTGCCAGTGCCTGCCTCTTTTTAGAGGAACACCCCCACATTTTCATACAAGTCTTTGACCCTGCCTCTGCTGCTGCACAAAGAGAAAGGAGGTTAGCAGGGGAATATAGAGAAGTAAAGAAAGAGGAGGTTGACTTAGTACTACTGCTGTCCCCCTTGCCCACCATAAAGTGTGAGTTGACCCTGCCTGAGTCAGTTGACCTGAATGACCTTGAGGGTCCATACTGTGACCCCACATTATCCGAGACATACTGCCACCTTGACAAAGAGTACCATCATTGGCAAGAGAACTGTGCCTGGTTCTTAGTTAAAGAAGCCCACCTTGCCTATCATGAGAGAATTACCACAGCAAAAGCTGCCTGCCACAACACCACCACCACCCTTGTCTGCCCTGATCACAGTCAGGGATGTCTTCGCCCTCATGCATCTCTGTGCCACCCTCACTACCTTTAGCCACCTCATAGTAGCCCTGCTACTATCACTACATACCTTTTTGTCCACACATACCTGCACCTACTAACAGGTATCTTCCTACTCCACCCCCATCTTTTTGAATGATCATCCAGCTCCTGCTGGCAATATTCACTTTTTTTACTGTATTCTTTTCTTGCCTTTTTCTTTACTTCATCCTTCACCTTCTTTCTCTTGTCGCACAAGAACTCATCCTGCTCCAAATAACTGCCAACATCTGCCCTGGAGTCTACTCCTTCACCATCAGATATGAGAAGCAGGCTATCCACATGGAAGAAGAACAACCAGCACAGAATTTCAGCTGGTAGTTATCTAACAATAAACTTCTTGTCCCCCTAACCCTGAGTGATCACGATAGGGCAAGTATTTACAAAACTTTGCCAGAAGAACTGCAGACAGAGACCAAGACCAATCAGCCAACCACAGATAGCGCCAGTGAGATCCATGCCATATAAAGCCACCAGGCACCCTGCCATAATCAAAGAATATCAAAGAAGAACCTGGATAATCTGTGACGGAAAGAGAATCTGCATACCCAAAACCCATGTAGCCTGACATTATGTCACAGTCCACACTCCAAATCCTTGCTGACCCAAACCTCATGCTGGAGGACAAGATTGCTGCCATTGCATTAGAGTTTACCATGCTTATGAAACAGAACCAGCAACTCTACAACAGATGTGTCAAGGAACAAAAGAAGACTGCTGCACTGTTGAAAGACATGGCCACATTGGAACAGACCATTTTCAACCTCAATAGTGCCACTGCTGCAGGAGGAAAGGCAA
>JBBPTI010000407.1:0-14612 GCA_038093995.1 Tylopilus aff. callainus | reverse complement strand
CCCTCCAAGTGTGAGACATAGTTCCCATGTTCCTTTGAGGTATTGTACCATCCTCTTTGCTGCTTCCCAGTGTGTTTTGCGATAGCAGTTGAGGTATCTGCAAAGCTGGTGTACAGTGTACACAATATCAGGCCATGTCCCAATTGCAAGGTACATTAGTGAACCAATGAGGGATTGGTAGGGAGTGTGAGAGAGCAGTATTTGGTCTTCAGGTGAGGGTGGTAAGGTAGGGTGTGAGAGCCATAGGCCAGGGTCCATGGGGATTTGCACTGGGTATGTGTTGTCTAGACTGAATTGCATGGAAATGCAATCAATTAGTGCAGTCTGGGATAGCTGGACAGTACATGAGGTACAGTTGTGTTTTATGGCAATCCCGATGCAGAAGTGTGCCTCCCTGGCATTGAAAACGTTCCAGACACTTTCAAGTTGGTCACAGAAGTCTTTTAGTGCTTGTTTTGAGTTTCCAATGAGGAAGAAGTCATCCACATGGACTGCAACAATGACTGTCCTGCCTGCAATGGAATGATAGTAAATGCAGTATTTACACTTGAGACAGGAGAAGTTCCAGGCCATCATCTGGGAGTGAAGTGTCTCATTCCACACTTGTCCACTCTGTTTTATGTCATATAATCCTTTCTGTAGCTCCCATACCCAGTCCTCCTTTTCAGGTTCTTTGAAATCTTCTGGCTGTTCCATGTAGCAAATCTTGTCCATTGCGAGTACCCTGTTTAGATAAGCCGTTTTGATGTCAAGTTGTTCTATTTCCCAATCTAAAGATGCTGCTAAGTGGGTGAGTATGTGGAAAGACTCCAACCATGCCATAGGCAAGGACATTTTGGAGTAGTCTTATCCATAAATGGCTGTGTAGCCACAGCAAACATACCATGCCTTGAAATGGATGGGTTTTCCATCCACATCTCATTTCAACTTGAAAATGGGGCACCCTCGCATGATTTTGTGGTCAGGGGAAATTGCAGAGCAGGGAATGAGCTTGTAAACCCCCATTTTCCTCAGGGAGTTGAATTCATCCTGCAGTGCTTGTTGCCAGTTCAATGTGAACTCCAAATTCATGGCCTCTGTGTAGGAAGTGGGGTCTCCTGAATAGTGGAGATATGAGTCAGTAGGGGTTGGAATCTGGTTGGAATGGGCTCCATCATCATCATGATCTGTGGGTTTGCTGCCAGGTAAAGTCAGCAGGTCACAAGTGTTGTCAACATCAGCTGGGTGTGCAAGGAGTGGGTGAGGGAGTCCACAAGTTTTGCATATCCTCAAAGAAGGCTTCAGTGTGCAATCAGACCACTGGGAGGTCTTGGGTTCTTCAGTGGTTTCCTGGGGGTCAGGTATCAGTGGGTGTGAGGCAGATGAGTCAAGATTATCTGGTGTCGAGGATGGCAGAGGAGGGTTTGTGTCTTGGTGTGATTCAATGAAGGAGATGTGGTAACTGGTGATGACTTTGCAGGATTTGTGGTGATAGAGCTGATATGCTTTGGAGTCCAGGGAGTAGCCAATTAGCACACACTTGATGGAACATTCAAATACCTTGGGATTGTGGACATTCTGTATTAGTACAAATGCATGACAGCCAATCTCATGCAGGTGTGACAAGTTGGGCTGGCAGCCATACCAGCATTCATAGGGTGTATGACCCGCTTGTGACTTCACAGCTGTACGGTTGGTGAGGTAGCACACAGTCAGTATGAATTTGTTCCATTGGTTGGCTGCCATCTGGCAAGCAGACCTCATTGCTTGTGCCTTACCCATTAAAGTGCAGTGGACACGTTCGATGCACCCATTGTGAGCAGATATGTGAGGGGCAGTGAATTGCTGTCTCATACCGCATGAAAGGAGCCAGTCATGTAGGTTATGATGCTTTAGCTTGCTGTTGTCTGAGCAGTAAATCCTGACTTTCAAGGATGTTTCAACCTTGCATGCACATTCCCATGTGAGAAGTGCTGGGTAAGCATCAGATTTGGATGTGAGAGGGATTACCCACACATAGGAAGAGTAGTTGAAACAACCTCAGGTGCAAGGCACTGGGAGGCGTAGAGTGAAGATGACCACAGGTGCTAAGCACTAGGTGGTGTGTAGCAAAAGTGAAGCAAAATGGGAAGATGAGTCAATCTCCTAGTATGCGGGTGCCTTGTGAGGGAAGACCCAAGAAGAATTGATTGGGGCTCCGATATAATACAGGTGGTCTTATATACTATTACAAACCAGATTCAAGCGGAGCCTAAACTAGCTAAGGGCAGGCATGGTTACTAAATATGGAAGTGCAAGACAGAAACTGGCCTGGTCTGTGTAAGGGAGGTGATGCTGTGGGCTAAACGCTACTGGAGTGGGAAAGGGTGGCAAGCGATGGCGCCATTGCGAGGTTAATGCCATTGGAGTGGGAACAGATGGCATACTATGGCGTGCGATGCACGAGTATCACTATTGGGGTGAGAACGGGTGGCGACATATGGTGCCATTGCAACTGCAGATTGCCTAAGTGCTGTGGCCAGCATTAGTATCTGGGTAATTGGGTCTTTACTCTACCATGGTCCGGTGCCCAGAATGCTGCAGATACTAAGCTAACCAGTGTGTGAAAGGGACTCAGGCAATACCAAGTCGCAGCGCTGTGGTGTGGATGAATGTGGCTAAAGAAGGAAATGTAGGAAAGAATGGAACGTAGCATAGCCATGAGCGTTACAGTAGTCATCTATGATGTTCATTATATGTCTGTGTCCTAATGCAGACACATGTTCTGGGAAGTCCATCAGGTCAACATGTATGATCCCCAGCTTACAAATGGCTCTTTGTCCTTCCCTAACCTTTGGTATGCTCAAGCGTGTCTGTTTGCTGACCATGCAGTGGGTACATGTGCCAAGGTGGACAGTGAGATTGACATGCATACCTTCAGCAAGTCTTGATTGAGCTAGGTTATAAACCACATGGTAATTTGCATGACCTAGTCAATCATGCCATGTGTGGAGAGTTGGTGCATGGTGGGTTAATAGTATATGTTCTGCAGACAATTGTCCACTGCTCAGTGCATACAGGTGACGAGAGCTAAGAAATCCAAAGAGTATCTGGGCACTATTCTGGGCTGTGACCCAATAGCCAGAATGGTCAAAGTGAATTGAGCATCTGTTTTGGAAACAAAGGGCTGAGACTGACATGAGGTGGATGGTTGTGGAGGGAATAAAGAGGACATCATGTAGAGTCAGGTGCATTCCTTTCATGATAATTAGTTTGACCATGCCAATGCCTACCACTAAGATGGATGAACCACCAACGCCATTGATAGACCAGGGCTTGATGGGTTTAAAGGTGTAGAAGTCAGACTCAGTGTTGCTCAAATGGATAGATGCACCACTATCTAGATAGAAGGTGGTGACCACAGGGTCGATAACTGTTTTAGCACATTGTTGTGGAGCTTTGTAAGTAAGTCTGGCAAAGTTCACTGTCCTGGTGTGGCTATGCCAGTCAATGGAGGTTGTGGGGGCAACAACAGAGAACAGCACATCATACTCTGCAAGGCCACCAGCAGTGGCTTTGTGGATGAAAGCAGGAGTTATGGTTGATGATGCTAAGCCAGCAAATTCAGTAGTTGAGGGGGTGACAGGTGTGGTGACAGCACAAGAGTGGGATGGGTTTGTATTTCTGGTGACAAAGAAGGCTTCCCCAGTGGTGGCATCTAGTATGTATGCATGCCCAGAGGTATCATAGTGGAGGTTACCTATCATAGCAGGCCTGCCTGGTGTTTTTGTGGCAGGGGTGGTGTTCCCTTTCAGTTTGCTGACTTTTGTGGCCTGTTTCTTGGCCAGAATGATGTTCCACTTGCCAGCTCAACCACTGCTGGGGCACCAGCATTGTTTGCAGCTATGTACTGAGCTTCCACAGTTTGTGCAGCAGACATTGTGTCCAAGCTGTGAGCAGGTCAAACATTTACACATGTTCCTTGGGCTGGACTTGGTGGGTGCAGTAGCTGCAAGGGCAAAGGTCCCTTGGTGTTGTTTTTCACTATTGAATAGTTGTTGCTCCATGTCCGGTCATCTTAGGGCATGCATGAATGTATATGGCTCTGTGGCAGAGCTGGCATTGATGCAGTCAGTGATGTGGTTCTGTAAGCTTGGGAATTCAGCAGATAGCGCATGCATTAAGAAAATAAGCAGGAAGTCATCTCACTGTGGAATTCCGATGTTATATATGCAGTCCACAAGATCACAGAGCTGGGTGGCTGTAGATGACAACTGGTCAGAGCACTTAAAATGTACACTGAAAGCTTCTTGGATGAGGAAGATCTGGGCAACTGGGCCGAGTTTCTTGTGCCTGGTTTTCAGAGTGTTCCATGCATCCTTTGCATTTGAGGTGTTGCATAGGAAGAGGCTTTCTTCACATGTGCAGTAAGTTTTCATGGCTGCAATGACACAAAGGTTGTTGAGGTCCCAGGTCAATGTGTTATCAGCAGAGTCTGTGGGATGGGGGACAGTGCCTAGGATATAGCTGCCACAAGAGTTAAGGAGGAAGATGTTCATTATGGTGTCTGACCAAGTTGGCCAGTTGTGCTTCCCCATGTCTAAAGGTTCAATCTTATCAAGACTTGTGTTGTTCAGTTTGAGTGCTTTAATGGTGACTGTAACAGGTGCTGCAGCTGCAAGTGCAGGGGCAGGTCCAGGATCATTGGCTTTTGGGATGCCAGAAGGTGCAGTGTTGGAGCTTTGGCCCATTGTGTTTCGGGAACTGGATCTAGTCATGGTAGGAGGGAAAGGGGTGGCAGACAGGTGGGCAGCCTTTTATTGTGCAGCAGCCTGACACATGGGAGGGGTGAGCATCTCCTTGAAAAAAAAGGGATTATGACTTTGCTTGTTATAGGTGAGATAAGTCTGGCAGTGTGGTTGATTACACATGGGGTCTTATCATATCATGGGTTCTTCAGTTCAGAACCACATGGGGCTCATAATCTGTAAGAACTACAACAGCATGTAAGACTCTCAATACTGTTATGGAATAGGATGAATTGTATGTACCTACAACAGTGTGTAAGACTGTAATATGAGAATATGAGTACATGTCTAGGTATGGAGAACTCAGTGGGAACATACCTCTCAACACTGTTATGGAATGGGATGAGAGGTAGTTCCTTGTCTGATGGAGTTTAAATGTAGTGTTTGAATTCCATAGTGCAATGGAGCTACAGTAGTTAGTTGCTATGCTGTGCACCAACAGGGTGCTGCACATCACAACCCCCATCCAAGACTCATTGGTGACCACATCATGATGTTGACAAAGAAGATGGAATTAAGGAGGATCACATCTTCAGGTGGCCAGCATCAGTGTTCAAGTGAAAACATATATTCTGGCTGATATATGTGAGTGTGATCCTTATATTCACAAAGGCATTCTTTGATGCCATACCTCCATAGCCCATATACAGTAAAAGGCTGGAGGTGGTCTGTTGCTAGTAGTCATTCCATGTCTCTATACTCTTACTCCCCACTCTAACAGGTGATGGGTGATATCAGAGGGTAACAGTATTACATCCAATCAGACATGTAATACCCTAACTGTAGGCCTCCATACTTTACTTTGGGTTCACCAGCTGGTCCATCTAATAGTCTAATGTAGGGCATCAGGTAGCCCTAGGCCAGGAGAATGGCTAACCACTATCACTATCAGTGGTATTGAAACGACCTCGGGTGCAAGGCACTAGGAGGCGTATGAGTAGCAAGGTGAAAGTGAAGTGAATTGGACAGGTGGATCAATCTCCTTGTGAAGCAGGTGCCTTGTGAGGGAAGACCCAAGAAGAATTGATTGGGGCTCTGATATATTACAGGTGGTCTTATATACTACTATAAGCCAGATTCAAGTGGAGCCTAAAGTAAGTAAGGGCAGGTTGAGATACTAAATAAGGAAGTGCAAGGTGAAAACTGGCCTGGTCTGTGCGAGAGGGGCGATGCTGCAGGCTAAATGCTACTGGAGTGGGAAGGGATGGTGAGTGATGGCATGATCGTGAGGTTAATGCCATTGGAGTGAAAACAGATTGCGTACTATGGCATTGTAACACTCACAGCTACGCTATGTTCCCTTCATTCCTACATCCCCGTCTTTAGCCACTTTAACCCACGCCACAGCACTGTGACTCAGTCTTGCCTGAGTCCCATTCCCACACCGGTAAGCACAGTAGCCACAGCATCCGGGCACTGGACTACGGTAGAGTAAAGACCTGCTTACCCAGCTACTGATGCCGCACCACAGCACTTAGGCAATCCGCAGTTGCAATGGCACCATATGTCGCCACCTGGTCTCATGCCTATAGCGATACTCGCGCATCGCACGCCATAGCACTTCACCTGTTCCCACACCAATAGCGATTCTTCCACTATTGCGCCATAGTATGCCATCCCTTCTCACTCCAATGGCATTAACCTTGCGATGGCACCATCGCTCGCCACCCTTTCCCACTCCAGTAGCGTTTAGCCCGCAACACTGCCCCCCTCACACGGACCAGGCTAAGTTTCATCTTGCACTTCCTTATTTAGTAACCATGCCTGCCCTTAGCTAGTTTAGGCTCCGCTTGAACCGGTTCTGTAGTAGTATATAAGACTGCCTGTAAATTATCGGAGCCCCAATCAACTCTTCTTGGGTCTTCCCTCACAAGGCACCCGCTTATAAGGAGTTTGATCCACCTTTCTGCTTCGCTTCACTTCGCTACTCGTCCCCTTGTGCCCAGCACCCGGGACATCATCTTGCTCGTTCCACTCGACGCCTCCTTGCCTTTGTGCCCGAGGTCATTTCAGGCATGCTCTGTGCAGATATCACTATTGGGGTGAGAACAGGTGGTGAGATGTGGCACCATTGTGACTGCAGATTGTCTAAGTGCTGTGGGCAGTGTTAGTATCCAGGTAATTGGGTCTTTACTCTACCATGGTCTGGTGCCTGGAATGCTGTGGATACTATGCTATCTGGTGTGGGAAGGGGACTCAGGCAATACTGAGTCATGGCACTGTGGCGTGGGTGAAAGTGGCTAAAGAAGGAAATGTAGGAAAGGAATGGAACGTAGTGTAGCTGTGAGCATAACATGTCCCCCTCTTTAAGGCCCAGATTCCAGATGGGCAGAAGGGAAGAGAGTGCGAATGGCAGAGTGAGAGACAGGACGAGGGGTGGAAGGGTGGGCATGGTGGAAGGCAGCCAGGGCATTTGGGGAGTTAGTGAGGTTAGACCAAGGTTCCCAAGTCCACTCAGAGATATCATACCCCTTCCAATGAACCAGATACTGAAGGCCATGGCCAGCCAAATGGGAGTCAATGATATACTCGACCTTGTACTTAAGTATAGCGGGGTCAGCAGCCAGGGAAGAGGGATTGGGGGTAGGAGGGTGCTGACTGGGGAGCGGGGCTATGAACGGTTTCACCTGCGACACGTTGAGGATGGAGTGGATGCAGTAGGAGGCCAGAAGGCCAAGGCAAATGGCATTGGGACCAATGAGACCAATGATGGGGAAGAGCCTGATCCAGCAATTGAGGAGTTTAGGGGATCCCAGAATAGAGAGATGCTCAGTGGAGAGCCAAACCTTATCCCCAATAGAATAGGAGGGGGCCAGAGAACGCTTACCGGCAGTTGCTCGCTTCATTGTATCTTGTGAGGCATGGAGGCGTTCACGGGCTTCTGCCAGGTGGTCTGCATACTGGTTGGCAAGGTTGTCAGCTGTGGGGGACTGAGTGATGGTGGGTTCAATTCTGAGAACCAGGGAGTAAGTGTGGGTGAGCTGGAAAGGGGATTTATCTGAGGCGGAAGAAATGCAGGAGTTTATGGTGAATTGGGCGAGAGGGAGCCAGTCATTCCAGGAATCTGGATGATTGGTGCAATAAGTCCAGAGGTATTGCCCTACCTCACGGTTCATCCGTTCAGTCTGTCCATCAGTCTGTGGGTGGAATGCGGTAGAGAGTCATTGGTCAATCTGGAGCTGCCAGCAAAGGTCCATCATGAGGCAGGACACGAACTGAGGACCTCGGTCTGAGATGATGGACTTCGGAAGTCTGTGGTGCTTCCAAATGTGATGCAGGTAGATGTCAGTGAGATTGAGGGAAGTACAGCTGGAGTCACACAGGATGAGTTCAGCCACTTTGGAGAAGCGGTCAACGACGGTGAGTATGGCAGTGTAGGAGTTGAAGAGAGGGAGTCCAGTGATAAAATCTACTGAGATGTCCTGCCAGGGTCCCAAGGGAATGGGTAGAGGCTGGAGGGACCCAGCGGGTGGCTTGTTAGTGGGCTTAACTTGGGCGCACCTTGGGCATCTCTTCACATAGTTGGCAGTGTCCATGGCCAGTGACACCCAGTCATAGTGTCGCCGTAATAGCTCCACAGTCCATGCAACCCCGGGATGGCCAGCAACTGGCACATCATGGTGGAGGCATAGTACCTCAGGTCTGCAAGCTGGGGGTATGTACACTTTGCCATTTTTCATCCAGCATCCATCCTCAATATGATATCCTTGGCCTTCTAACCTTTTCTGCACCTGGTGGGGAAGCTTTATGGTCTTGTGTGAGATCTGATCAGTGAGTTGGTCTCCGGAGTGGTGTAAGACCATGGCTTCCTCGGTCATTCCTTCGTCTGCTCCTTTCAGCCCCTTGCCTTTAATTTGTTGGACTTGTATCCATTCAGGGGGAATCACCACTATGTCATGATTATCTTCAGCGTCTCCAATTGCCAAGTCTTCTCTCCAGGATAGGGCATCGGCCTTGCCCATGGTCAAGCCCAGCTTATGACACCACTTGAAGTTGAATTGGGATAGGTACTGGGCCCAGTGGGCCTGTCTCCGATTGAGGTTTTGCCAGGTCATTGAAACAACTCAAGCCTGAGCTGTCAAGCCTAGGGCTAGTAGTGGTGAATGCCGGTAAGCAATGGTGAGAGTTGTAACGTGTCTTCTAGGGGAGCCTTGCTGTCATGGGTCTTACTAGTCATACAATATGAGCAGGGAAGGCGATAGGCATTTATACAGCAGCCAGTCAATAGCCTCCAAGACCCTAGTGGTGTAGTGGCATTGTGGGAGTAGGTCGTAGTGCTAGTGGCCACTACCAATTGGTGGTAGGGTTACTATGCTCCATTACCCATCAATGATAGACTGGGGTCTAGGAGGGTAGCGGCTGGGGTTTATATACTGTTACAGTGTTTGTACATATTTGTATACTATTACTACATATGGTCCATTAAGGGCTGGGTTAGTTACCATATATGGTCTGCAGAGTTCATGGGTCTCTGTGGGTCAAAAGGGGATCTTGGTCCATGCAAGCGGGGCTATGCTTGGGGCAGTGTGCAGCTCTGCGGGGCTGTGTGGCATGAGGCATAGGCTGTGATGAGGGTGAATGGCTATTGGTCATAAGTCTGTATGAGTCATGCCAGTGTCTATGTGCGAGTATCGCTATAGGCCAAGATATGAGGGCGGTACGATGGCGAGCGATTGTGTAACTATGGCACGATGTGGCGTGATGTGGGACTGCGGAGCAGGACTGGTAGGTATGGAGGGCCGAAGGTGGTGTCAGAGCTAAGGGTTGCAATGCAGTGACATACCATGAGCAGATCCGAAGGGCAAGAGCCATTGTAAGAGCCTATCTGTGGGTGCAAGCCTTGTGTTGTGCATGCCTATGTGCCAGGCGACCATGAAGGAAGTCCAAGGTCTCTATTTCAAGAATGGGGTGTTCTACGAGTACTGGGGTCTGCCATTAAGGGGTCGTGCCTATGCGGGGCATGAGGACTATGCTGAGTGGCTGTGCAAGGATCTGGATCATATCGTGGGGTGAGTTATGTGACTGGTGCAAGACTGTGCTGCGAGGTATCCACTGATAGATCATGTATTGTCAGGTGACCATGGAACTGTAGGTCACATGCAGGGAACCAAAGTAGGGGCAAAGGCGAGTGGTGACTTATAGGGCGGTGAGGGACGAGAAGCACTATGTTGTAGGGCATCGTTGGAATGTTGGTGAGGGAGTGCAAGCAACTGAGCTAAGGGCCAAAGTAAGGGAAAAAGTGTAGCATGGGCCTGTGCATAGCATCGAGTATGGCATGATCGTAACAGTCATGAACCAAGTGAGGTTCTGGTGGTCATTCCATACCTCGAACTGCTGTTTGGCCCCTTTCAAATAGTGTTGCCAGTCCTCTAATCCCCTGATCACACTTAACATCTCCTTATTGGCTATGGGGTAGTTTCATTCTTCTGGAGTCATTGCATGCGATGCATAGGCCACAGGGTGCCACTTCTCATCTTCTTCGACTAGTAGAACACCCCTGGTTGCATAGAAGGAGGCATCACATTTGAGCCAGTACTTCTTGTTGTGGTCCGGGTAGGCTAATACTGGTGCTGAGGTGAAGGAGTCCTTGAGACAGTCAAAGGCCTCTTGTCATTTATCGGTCCAGCAGAAAGGCTTGTCTTTCCTGGTTAGATTGTGAAGGGATTGTGTGGTATATGCAAAGTCTTGTATGAATCAGTGGTAGAAGTTCACCATGCCTAGGAAGGCCTGGACTCCTCAGACTATAGTCAGCACTGGCCACTCTTTTATGGCAGTAACTTTGCTTGGGTCCATGCTTACCCCGTTTATCCCTATGATCATCCCTAGGAATTCTAACTCTTGCACCCCAAATGTGCACTTTTCTGGTTTAACAAAGAGGTTGTTTTCTTCTAGCTGCTTCAAGACTTCCAAGACTACTCTTTCATGGGCTTTGCGATCGTCCATAGGGGTGAATATGAGGAGGTCATCGATATAAACCATAATGTTTTCAGCCATATCAGCAAAGATGTCATTCATCATGGTTTGGAAGATGGCTGGGGAGTTGCATAACCCAAAAAACATCACTAGGGGTTCAAAAGCCCCATGATGGCAAGTGAATGCAGCCTTCCATTTGTCCCCTTCTTTGATTCGGACATTGTTGTACCCCCAGCGGAGATCCATCTTGGTGAAGAGGTGAGTGGAGCAGAGCCTGTCAATGAGCTGGGCGATGAGAGGGAGTGGGTAGTTGTTGCACACTGTGTGTTTGTTGAGGTACCTGTAGTCTTGTACCATGCGCTTTCAGCCATCCTTCTTTGGCACAAAGAAGACCAGCAAGGTCTGTTTGGACTTGGAAGGCCGGATATACCCCTTTGCTAGCTGTTCATCGATGAAGTCATCTACCTCCTTTTGTTCCTGTGGGCTCAGGGAGATGTTGCAGCCCTTCTGGGGCACAAAGGTGTCTTTCAGCTCTATTGTGTGATCCTAGGGCTTTCAGATCAGCATGTGCTCGGACTCCTTCTGTTCAAAGGTCTTGAGGTAGCAGTGGTACACCAGGGGTACTAACTCTTGAGGAGCTTTTCCTTCTTGCTTTTGTCTAGTGTTCTGCTGCTCCTCAGCCACTCAGACTTCCAATTCTTCTGCTCAGCGGATGACTTGGGACACTCCGGAGTAGTTGCATAACTCCAGGCAGTCCGGCATTGAGACCATGCCGGTCTTCCAATTTATCTGGGGGTTGTGCTCTTTCAGCCAGGTGTACTCCAAGATTAAATCTTTACTCCCTAAATCTGTTACCTCTACTCGAGTCTTTTCCACATGTCCTTGATACTCAAGTAAAACTGTGGCCGCATAGGTTACAGGCCCCGCTTTGTTCGGGGTGCCATCAGCATTGTAGACGTATATGGGCTGTGGGAGTTCCTTAGTGAGGATACAGTTTTGGCGAACATACTTTTGATGTATGAAAAAGGATTGGGTGCCACTATCAAGCAGGGCAGACGCTGGGATAAAGTCGCCAGTCCAGGTCTTGATCTGTACCTGCATGAGGATTTCTTTTCACTTTTGTTGCCCTAGAATGCGTATCTGTGGGGGTGAAGTCGGGGTTTCTTTGCACGCATGAGGGGGAGTGTACTTGGTAGAGGAATTAAGCATGGCATTTGGTTCATGGTTGCCGCTGAGCCGCTGGGAAGTGGGCTCCTCTAGACTGGGCAATCTAAGGGGAATACACCATTCTCAGTCTTTAGAGATGATAACATGGGTAATGGGGGCGCGCTTGATTGGGGTCTTGCCAGCCTTTGGAACACCCAACATGTTCCTTAGGCCCTGCCTTTTCCCTTCATCTGGGGTCCTTTGATCAGAAAATCCAAACCCATCTCTAGGTTGTTTCTCTTTCATATTTCTTCTGCCAACTCAGCAATCCTTACCGGGGCCTCGGAGCCCATGGGTTCTTCATCCTTTGCTAGCAGTATCCTCCACAGCATTTTCCTTTTGGTGCAATAAGCACTATGCCCACCATGAACAAACTTACAGGCTGGGCATTGGTTGATTTTGGATTTCCAGCACTCTTGAATTCTGTGGCTGGTTTGTTTGCAGTTGAAGCACTTGGCACGGGTGTCGCTGCTTGGGAGGGCGTAAACATCTTCTTCAAGGTTCTCCCGCACTAACCCTCGACTGCTAATCCTCGCAGGGGCCTTCCTTTTGTACTCCCTGATGAAGCTGAGCACTTCCATTGCGCATCCGGTCTTCCTGATGTTGTCCAAATAGAGCACCAGCTTGTCCTGGCACTTTCCTTCTTTGAAGATCTGTAAAATGATATGGTGGGCCATGTTTTGTTCCAGGAGGCAGACCATGTGCATGTCATTGATTTGCGCTTGCTGGTATAGGGCCTCCCAATGGACAAGGAAGTTGTCGGTCCACATGTTCTGCTGCTTGAATTCCTCCAACTGGTGGCAGGCCCAATCCTTTTGGTTAGCAGCACAGAAGAGGCCTTCAATCTTGGCCTCGCAGTCCTTCCACGAATATGCATTGCCCTAAGCTAGGCGAGTTTGTGCGAAGGGGCTGGCTTTGGGTCCTTTAAGCCGGGAAAGCACCACTACAACCACTTCATAGCTTCCTGCAGGGGCAACATGCACATTGATGCATAGCCAGGCCTTCATCTTGGCCCACCATTCTTCAAATTTGGCAATGGACCCATCGTATTCACCCAGGTCTGCGAACAATTCAACTTTCTTTAAGGTACCTGGAGGGCCCGCTGTGGCTATTTGGCCCTGGAGAGTGGCTACCATGCCTTGTCCTACCATCACTAGCTGCTCGAGACAGATAATCTCATTGTTGGATGCATGCAGCGATTGAGCAAGTTGGATATTGAAATGACCTCGGGCACAAAGGCAAGGAGGTGTCGAGTGGAACGAGCAAGACAATGTCCCGGGTGCTAGGCACAAGGGGACTAGTAGCGAAGTGAAGCGAAACGGAAAGGTGGATCAAACTCCTTATAAGCAGGTGCCTTGTGAGGGAAGACCCAAGAAGAATTGATTGGGGCTCCGACTATTTACAGGCGGTCTTATATACTACTACAGAGCGGAGTCCAAGCGGAGCCTAAAGTAAGTAAGGGCAGGCATAGATACTAAATATGGAAGTGCGAGACAGAAACTGGCCTGGTCTGTGCGAGAGGGGCAATGCTGCGGGCTAAACGCTACTGGAGTGGGAAAGGGTGGCGAGCGATGGCGCCATCACGAGGTTAATGCCATTGGAGTGGGAATGAATGGCGTACTATGGCGTGCGATGCGCGAGTATCGCTATAGGCGTGCGACCGGGTGGCGACAGATGGTGCCATAGCGCGGTTAGTGCTATTGGGGTGAGAGCTGGTGGCGACATATGGCGCCATTGCAACTGCAGATTGCCTAAGTGCTGCGGCGCAGCATCAGTAGCCGGGTAACCGGGGCTTTACTCTACCGTGGTCCGGTGCCCAGATGCTGCGGCTATCTGTGCTTACCGGTGTGGGAAAGGGACTCGGGCAAGACCGAGTCGCAGCGCTGTGGCGTGGGTCAAAGTGGCTAAAGAAGGCAGTGTAGGAAAGAATGAAATGTAGCATAGCTGTGAGCGTAACACGACCCCCTCCTTAAGGTCCAGATTCCAGATGGACACCGGGGAAGATAGCGCGAATGGTGGAGTGAGAGACAGGACGAGGGGCGGAAGGGTGGGCACGGTGGAAGGTGGCAAGGGCATCAGGGAAATTAGTCAGATTAGCGTGGGGTTCCCAAGTGTGCTCGGAGATATCATACCCCTTCCAGTGGACCAGATACTGAAGGCCGCGGCCGGCCAAGTGGGAATCAACGATGTACTCAACCTCATACTCGGGGATAGCGGGGTCAGCAGCCAGGGAAGAGGGATTGGGGGTAGGAGGATGCTGACCGGGAAGCGGGGCTATGAACGGTTTAACCCACGAGACATTGAGGATGGGGTGAATGCAGTAGGAGGCAGGGAGGTCGAGGCGGACTGTGTTGGGGCCGATGAGACCGACGATGGGGAATGGCCCAATCCAGCGATCGGTTAGTTTAGGGGACCCTGGAATAGATAAGTGCTCAGTGGATAACCAAACCTTATCCCCAACAGAGTAGGAGGGGGCCAGAGAACGCTTACCAGCGGTGAAACGACCTCGGGCACAACAGCAAGGAGGCGTCGAGTGGAACGAGCAAGACGATGACCCGGGTGCAAAGCACAAGGGGTCGAGTAGCGAAGTGAAGCGAAACGGAAAGGTGGATCAAACTTTCTATGAAGCGGGTGCCTTGTGAGGGAAGACCCAGAAAGAATTGATTGGGGCTCCGACTACCTACAGGCGGTCTTATATACTACTATACAGCGGAGTCCAATCGGAGA
>JBBPTI010000406.1:0-14621 GCA_038093995.1 Tylopilus aff. callainus | reverse complement strand
TGACTTTGTACAAAATATGGTATCTAGTACTTGGTATGACCTCCCTTGGCCTTGATAACTGCTTGGATCCTTCTAGGCATACTTTCTATCCATTTTTGACACTGTTCCACAAATATTTTGCCCCATTTCTCTACCATCCTGTCTCATAACTGATGGACTCCAGTAAATGCATTGGAATAATCAAAAAGGCACTTTTTAAGGTGATTCCAACTGTGCTTAATGAGACTGAGGTCTGGGGATTGTGCAGGCTAATCTAGAAGCTTGATATTCTGCTCCTGGAACCATTTCTGAGCTCTTCTTGAGGTATGTTTGGGATCATTATCCTGTTGAAAGATAATGTTATCTTCAGGAATGCCAGATTTTTCCATGCTTTGCAGCAATTCTTTCTTCAAAATTGCCACATACTGTTCAGCATCCATCCTCCCTTCAACCTCACTTAAAACCCCCACTCCATTCCATCCCATGCAGCCCTATACCATCAGAGAATCTCCTCCATACCTTTGACCTCTCTAGGAATCAGGCCTTCCCCCTTCTTTTTTCACACATACTCCTGTCCATCTAATCCAATCCTATTGATCTTGGTTTCATCTGACCAAATAACCCTCTTCCAGTCCTCTACAGTCCAATATTGGTACTTGAGGGCAAAGGTCAATCTTCTTTTTCTATGGCTATCAGAAAGGAGGGGTTTTTTCTTCTTTACTAGAGCCTTAAATAAGGCCTCTTTCAGGATATTCCTCACTGTCTGTGAGGAGACAGGAGAGTCAATGATGGAATTGATGAAATAAATGGCCTGGACTGCATTTTTGGCCTTGCCAGTAATGATTTGCTGGACAATGGCACACTTGTTGGTAGATGTAAGCTTGGAAGGATAACCAGCATGAAGCTTCTTCTCTTCAGATCTGATCTCCTGGAGTATTGTGGCCACAGTAGACTTGTCTAGGCCAGTTTGGAAAGCAATTTGGCAGCAGGAGATCTGAAGAGAAGCTAGGAAAATAATGTTATTCCTTTGAGCAGCAGATATGGATTTTATAGTGAGGGTGGGAAGAAAATAATATAATAGAAGGGTTTATATATGTCTTCTCATAAAGGGTTACATAACAATAACATAATAGAGCATTTACCTAAGATACATAAGCACTTTACAGCACTTCAGGGTCTACTTTATATAATGGATATTAAAAGTCAAACAATTGTCCAAATGAGTAGTTGTTTTGAAATTGCTGCCATTCAATCAGATTTCATCCAAATCTTTTGCACTATAGATCAATCCTGTAGCCAAGAGTAAGATCTTCATTTCATACACCAATAGTATAAGGTGAGGATTAGTGGTTGTTAGGGAATATTGCCATTAGTGAAAAACATGCAAATATTTGGACAATTGTTTGAGCCACTGTAGATACTTTGTTGTAATTTCAGTTCAAATATCAACTTAGTTCTTTCCTCTTCAAGTCTGACAGCTCAACCTCTTCTCTCTCTCTCCTCAACAAGGCTAGGAGCTTAGCAAAGACATGACACATAAGTCCTGCATCAAAGCCTCACCTCTCTGACCTCTGCTTCAACATCTGCTGTACCTCTGGTACACCTTTGTGCATTTACATGCAACCTCCATCCCCTCTATGAAACAACTTGAGCTTGAGCTGTCAAGCCTAGGGCTAGTAGTGGCAAATGCTGATGGCGATGGTGAGAGTTGCAATATGTCTTCAAGGGGAGCCTTGCTGTCGTGGGTCTTACTGGTTGTATCATATGAGTGGGGAAGGCAATGGGCATTTATACAGCAGCCAGTCAATAGCCTCCATGACCCTAGTAGTGTAGTGGCTTTAGTGTAGTAGGGCTTGTGAGGACCACTACCCACTAATGATAGACTGGGATCTAGGAGGGTAGCAGCTGGGGTTTATATACTATTATAGTGTTTGTAGGTATTTGTACACTATTACTACATATGGTTCATCAAGGGCCAGCTTGGTTACCATATATGTTCTGTGGAGTTCATGGGTCTCTGTGGGTCAAAGAAGGTCTTGGTCTGTGCGAGCAGGGCTATGCTGTATAAGGCTTAGGCTGTGGTGAGGGCGAATGGCTATTGGTCATGAGTCTGTGTGAGTCATGCCAGTGTCTATGCGCGAGTATTGCTATAGGCCAAGGGACGAGGGTGGTGTGATGGTGAGCAATTGCGTGCTTGTGGTGTGATATGGCATAATGCAGGACTATGGAGCAGGACCAGGAGATACAGAGTGCTGAAGGCGGTGTCAGGGCTAAGGGTTGCAATGCAGTGACATACCATGGGTGGGTCTGAAGGGTGAGAGCCAATGCCGAAGGAGTGTACCATAAGCTGTAAGCGGTGTGTATGCATGCATGCTGGGCAACTGTAAAGGAGTTTGGGGTCTTGTATCTCAGGGGTGGCATTTGTCTATGAGTGCTGAGGTCTACCATTAGGGGCTGCATCTATCTGTGGCATGAGGGCTATGCTGAGTGGCTGTGTGAGGGTCTGGATCGTATCACATGTGGGTCATGTGACTGGTATGTGTTATGCTCACAGCTATGCTATGTTCCATTCTTTCCTACATTTCCCTCTTTAGCCACTTTGACCCATGCCACAGCGCTGTGACTTAGTATTGCCTGAGTCCCACTTCCACACCAGTAAGCACAGTAGCCACAGCATTCCGGGCACTGGACCATGGTAGAGTAAAGACCTGATTACCTGGCTACTGATGCTGCCCGCAGCACTTAGGCAATCCACAGTTGCAATGGTGCCATATGTCCCCACCCGGTCGCATGCCAATAGTGATACTTGCGCATTGCACACCATAGTATGCCATCCATTCCCACTCCAATGGCATTAACCTCATGATGGCACCATCGCTCACCACCCTTTCCCACTCCAGTAGCGTTTAGCCTGCAGCATTGCCTCCCTTGCACAGACCAGGCCAGTTTCTGTCTTGCACTTCTGTATTTAGTATCTCAGCCTGCCCTCACTTACTTTAGGCTCTGCTTGAATCCCATTTGTAGTAGTATATAAGACCGCCTGTATTATATCAGAGCCCCAATCAATTCTTCTTGGGTTTTCCCTCACAAGGCACCTGCATACTAGGAGATTGGTCCATTGTTCCCTTTCGTTTCACTTTCACTACATGCCGCCTAGTGCTTAGCACCTGTGGTCGTCTTCGCTCATACACCTCCTAGCACCTAGTGCCCGAGGTCGTTTCATTAAGAATTGATTCTCCTCTTTGCTGCTATCACCATCTGACCACCCCAAAGGCCCCACCCATCACCAACTTTTGTGCTATCAGTAAGCAGAGCAGAGCCCGTGTCTCCCTTATTGATGTGGAAGGACACTAGTGAATGCTACACATGCCAAGTCAGCCCCCGCTGTTGTAGTTGGCAGCTCAACAGGTGGACAGTGTCTAGTAGTCGCCCCTTGCCCAGTTTGCCCCATCAACCTCAACCTCCTCACCACCATTGCTTCCTGCCTTGAAGCCAACGCTGCTGCTGCTGCTGAGAGAGAGCAGAGAGAGCTGTGGGAAGAGTTTGACCAGGCAATAGCAGATTTCGCCATGAGGTCCAGGGCATCAAATACACCCACACTTGTTTATCCCCCATCCCTAGTTGCTGACATTGACCTGAATAACTTCATTCGCCCCACACCACCTATCTCCTTGCCTTCCACTCTTCACTGGCTCATCGCCAAAGCAGAAGAACAGACCTGCTGCTATAAGGAGTACACAGCCTGCATAGAAGCCCAGCTCACTGCTCCCCTTCCCCCATTGCCAGACTACCATGCCTGTTGTAGGCTGGACCATCTTCGCCACCCCTTTCGTTTCCCACCATTCCACTCACACCTGAAACAGTCTGGGACATCCAGTACTGTGCTGGTGCGCAGTCAAGCCAAGCCAGGCCACCTCCACCCAAGAAACCTTCTGCAGCAGCCCAGCAAATTCCTTTAACTTTTCTTTTTGTACTTACTTGTTTGTGCCTTCCCCCCTTTTTAGTTTTAGCTTTCTTCTCCCAGGATGTTCCTGCTTTTCTTCTGATACTCCCTTTTAGCCTCCTGTTTTATTTCCTTCTTGTTACTTGTGTTCTGCATTTATCATCTTCTCACTCGCGTTCAGTTTGATTGCAATACCCTTTTAGTTTCTTTACAGTTACCCACAGGCAAATACTCCCTCATCATCTCCACCCCTACCAGCACACAAGGCTGCAACTTCCATTACAAAAACATCCCTACCAACTGGGCAGAGTCAGTACCCCAGGATGACTGGTAGTTACCCCAAACAGATTCAATTGAATGAAAGTTCCCAGCTCTAGCTATAGGGGGATTACTTAGCAAGCCAAGAGAACACTGCACACATCAGAAGGAAGAATAATCAGGATCCTCAACAGGCCATGTCCAGGAGACTATCGAGATCAGAAGACCATAGTCTGTGTGAGACCTCTAGTGCTGCTCCCATTTGAAAGGCCCAGCCACAGCTGGTATAAGAAACACAAGGTGCCAGTAATCAAGAAAGAAGTTTGCTTTCAGTATGTCACAGGTACTCCTTGATATCATTGCAGACCCCACTATTCCTCTACTGGACAAACTTGCTGCCATTGCGGCCAAGTTCACCACTGTTACCGCTCAGAATATCCAACTCGCTCAATTGCTGCACATGTCCAACAATGAGATTATCCATCTCAAGCAGCTGGTGATGGTAGGACAAGCCACAGTAGCCACACTCCAGGGTCAAGTCGCTGCAGCAGGCCCTCCAGGTACCTCAAAAAAAGTTGAATTGTTCACAGATCTGAGCAAATATAACAGATCCATATTGAAATTCGAAGAATGGTGGGCCAAGATAAAAGCATGGCTCCGCATCAATGCGCATGTCGCCCTTGCAGGAAGTTATGAAGCAGTTGTGGCAGTACTATCCCGGCTCAAAGGACCTAAAGCCAGCCCCTTTGTGCAAACATGCCTAGCCTGAGGAAACACATACTTATGGAAAAACTGTGAGGCCGAGATTGAGGGCCTCTTCCAGGCAGCAAATCAGAAGGATTGGGCATGCCGCCAGCTGGAGGAGTTCAAGCAACAGAACATGCGGACCAACAATTTTTTAGTCTGCTGGGAAGCCTTATACCAGCAAGCACAGATCAACGACATGCATACAGTCTGTCTCTTGGAACAAAACACCACCCACCACATTATATTGCAGATCTTCAAAGAAGGAAAGTGCCAGGACAAGCCAGCACTCTATTTGGATAATATCAGGAAGACCGGATGCACAATGGAAGTGCTTGGCTTCATAAAAGGGTACGAAAGGAAGGCCCCTGCAAGGATTAGCAGTCGAGGGTGTTATGATCGCACCGTACTTGATGCTACACATGGGCCCTTGTCCTACTTTTTCCTCGCTTTTGGCCCTTAGCTCAGTTGCTCGCACTCCCTCACTACCATTCCAGCTCTTCTACAATGCCCTACGATATAGTGCTCCTTACCCCTTGTCACTTTATAAGCTGCCACTTGCCTTCGCTACTACTATGGCTCCCTGCACGTGACCTGCAGTCCCATGGTCACCTGATCAGCATATACGATCTATCAGTGATGCCTTGCAGCACAGTCTCGCAACCAGTCACATGACCCCACACATGATATGATCTAGAACCTTCGCACAGCCACTCGGCACAGCCCTTGTGCCTCGGATAGGCATGGCCCCTGAACGGCAGATATCAGCACTCATAAACAACACCGCTCCTCAAGAATAGAGACCCCGGACTCCTTTACAGTCGCCCAGCACAGACATGTGCACATGCTCACCGATACATGGCTCGCACCCCACAGATAGGCTCATCTAATAGGTCTTGCCCTCGGACTCACCCACAGTGTGTCATCGCATCACAACCCTTAGCCCTGACACCGCCTTCGGCATCCCATACATCCCAGTCCTGCTCCACAGTCCCGCATCACGCCATATCGCACCATAGTCATGCAATCGCTCGCCATCACACCGCCCTCGTATCTCGGCCTATAGCAATACTTGCGCATAAATACTGGCATGACTCATACGGACTCATGACCAATAGCCATTCGCCCGCACCACAGCATACGCCTTATGCCATACAGCCGCACACTGCCTCGCACTGCCCCAAGCATAGCCCTGCTCGCATGGACCAAGACATCCCCTTGACCCACAGAGACCCATGAACTCCACAGACCATATATGGTAACTAAGCTGGCCCTTGATGGACCATATGTAGTAATAGTATACAAATATGTACAAACACTGTAACAGTATATAAACCCTAGCCATTACCCTCCTAGACCCCAGCTTATCATTGATGGGTAGTGGCCCCTACAGCTACTAGACCTAGACCCACAATGACGCTGTACCACTAAGGGTCTTGGAGGCTATCAGGCTTCTGATAAATGCCTATTGCCTTCCCCACTCATATTGTACGACCAGTAAGACCCATGATAGCAAGGCTCCCCTTGACGACATGTTGCAACTCTCTCCTTCACTATCGGTATCCACCACTACTAGCCCTAGGCTTGACAGCTCCGGCTCGAGTTGTTTCAGAGGGTTAGCGCAGGAGAACACTGAAGAAGATGTATACACCCTCCCAAGCAGCAACGCCCACGCCAAGTGCTTCAATTGCAAGCAAACTGGCCACAGAATTCGCGAATGCCAGAAGCTGAAGATAAACCAATGCCCAGCCTGTAAGTTTGTTCATGGTAGGCACAGCACTTATTGCACCAAAAGGAAAACAATGCAGAGGATACCACTAGCAGAAGATGAAGAACCCACTGGACCTAAAGCACCAGTAAGGATTGCCGAGTTGGCAGAAGAAATATGCAAGAGAAACAACCCGGAGATGGGTTTGGATTTTCCAATCGAAGGATCCCAGATGAAGGGAAAAGGCAGGGCCTAAGGAATGGGTTGGGTGTTCCAAAGGCCAGTAAGATTCCAACAAAGCATGCCCCTATTACCCATGTTATCATTTCTAAAGACCAAGAATGGTATATCTCCCTTAGATTGCCTAGTCTAGAGGAGTCTGCTCCCCAGCGGCTCAGCAGCAACCATGAACCAAATGCCATGCTTAATTCCTCTAACAAGTACACTCCCCCCCATGTGTGCAAAGAAACCCCGATTCCTCCCCCGCAAATTTGCATACTTGGGCAACAAAAGAAAAAGGAGATACTCATGCAGGTACAGATCAAGACCCGCACTGGTGACTTCATCCCGGCATCTGCTTTGCTTGACAGTGGTGCCCAGTCCTCATTCATACACCAAGAGTATGTCCGCCAAAACTGTATCCCTACTGAAGAACTCCCGCAGCCCATATATGTCTACAATGCCGATGGGACCCCGAACAAAGTGGGGCCTGTAACCCATGTGGCCACTGTTCTACTGGAATACCAGGGTCATGTGGAAAAGACCCGGGTAGAGGTAACAGACTTAGAAAGCAAAGATCTGATTCTGGGATATACATGGCTAAAAGAACACAACCCACAAATCAATTGGAAGACCAGTACAGTCTACATGCCAGATTGCCCAGAGCTATGCAATTACTCCAGAGTGTTGTGGGTCATCCACAGAGCCGAAGAACTGGAAGTCTGGGTCGCCGAGGAGCAATGGGACACCGGAAAACAGCAAGAAGGAAAAACTTCTTGAGAGTTAGTACCCCCAGTGTACCACTGCTACCTCAAAACCTTTGAGCAGAAGGAGTCTGAGCGGATGCTGATACGAAAGCCATGGGACCACACCATCAAGTTGAAAGACACCTTTGTCTCAAAGAAAGGCTGCAATATTTCCCTTAGTTTGCAAGAGCAGAAGGAAGTGGACGACTTCATAGATGAATAGCTCACCAAGGGGTATATCTGACCCTTCAAGTCCGAACAGACTTCTCCGGTCTTCTTTGTGCCAAAGAAAGATGGTTGAAAATGCATAGTGCAGGACTACAGGTATCTCAATGAACACATGGTCCACAACAACTACCTGCTCCCACTCATCACCCAGCTGATCAACAAACTCTGCACTGCCCACCTCTTCACTAAGATGGATCTTCGCTGGGACTATAACAATGTCCAGATCAAGGAAGGAGATGAATGGAAGGCTGCTTTCACTTGTCACCGCGGTGTGTTTGAGCTGCTAGTAATGTTCTTCAGATTATGCTGAAACAACCCTTAGGCAGGGCTGCATAGTGAGCTGTGTGACAGTGGTAGCGGTAAGGGACTAGAGCTAGTGGGAACCCAGGTGTTGACTGAGGACTAAGGGGAAAACCCAAGATGTATTGTGTGTATCCTGGACCACATGTACAACGAGTGTAACTATGAATGATAGTGGTGGTGACAATGAATGGCAGTGCAATGATACATGCTGCTGGCAGTAGCCGCTACTCCCTCTCTAGCTTCTGATAATATCCCTTGACCTGGCGGCATCCTTCCAGCACTTCCAGATAAGCAGCCTATACCTAGCTTCTGAGGTTCATGGCAGGGTCGATGAATATGTAGTGCCTTGCTGAAGGACACTAGTGGTAAAGAGTGGTGTGACCTGAGCTATAGGGTTGTGTCCCTGTACTGGGCAGTTGCTGTGAATTGAAGGGAGAAACTCAAGATAACTCAAATGAGGATCTTGGGGCTGCATTGACAGCCTTTATATACGGTTACAGGTTGTTTGTATCTATTGTCCCTTTACTCCTATATATGGGTACTTAGGGCAGACGTGGGAATGAGGGACTTATGCTACTGGCCAAAGGTGAGTCATGGGGAGTCACTGCACTGGTTTGTGCAGCCTGGGTGCCAATGATGCGAGATGGTGTTAGAATGGTGCCATATGGTGTGATGATGATGTCATTGGGCTGTGCAAAGGGGCTGGACTGCTTACTAAGGTAAACACAGCTTGGCGCTGCCATCATGTGGCATGTGAATGCTGTTAGTAAGTGTGGGCCCAAGATGAGTACCGATACCAGGATAGGGGGAAGCTGGAAGCAGAATAGGGGAAAAAGATAGGGGCACGAGTGAGGTCATAACATATGCAACTCACTGGCAACCTTCCAAACCATGATGAACAACATCTTTGCAGACATGTCCGAGAATGTCATGGTATACATTGACAACCTTCTCATCTTCACCCCCACTGATGACCGGAAAGCCCATGAGACCATAGTCTTAGAAGTCCTCAAACGGCTGGAAGAAAACGACCTCTTTGTCAAGCCAGAGAAGTGCACCTTTGGAGTAAAGGAATTGGAATTCCTCGGGATGATCATAGGAGTCAACAGGGTAAGCATGGACCCAAGCAAGGTTACCGCCATAAAGGAATGGCCGGTCCCCACCACAGTTCGAGGAGTCCGGGCCTTTTTAGGTATGGCCAACTTCTATCACCACTTCATACAAGACTTTGCCCATATCACGTGGCCGCTCCATGACCTAACCAAGAAAGATGAGCCCTTCTGCTGGACCAACCAGCACCAGGCGGCCTTTGACCGACTCAAAGAGACCTTTACTACCGCCCCAGTCTTAGCATACCTGGATCACAATAAAAAGTACCGCCTCAAGTGCGACGCCTCCTCCTATGCAACCGGGGGCATCCTGTTGGTGGAAGAAGATGAGAAATGGCACCCCATAGCCTATGCCTTGCATGCAATGACGCCGGAAGAGCGAAATTACCCCATAGCCAATAAAGAGATGCTGAGTGTGATTAGGGGACTGGAAGACTGGCAGCACTATCTGGAAGGGGCTGAACAACAGTTTGAGGTTTGGAACGACCATGAAAATCTCAAGTGGTTCATGACCTGCCAAAATCTAAACCGAAGACAAGCCCACTGGGCCCAATACCTCTCCCAGTTCAACTTCAAGTGGTGCCATAAGTCCGGGACAACCATGGGAAAAGCTAACGCATTGTCGTGGAGAGAAGATCTAGTGGTCGGAGATGCAGAAGATAACCACAACATGGTGGTAATACCCCCAGAGCAGATATAGGTTTGCCGAACCAAGGGTAAGAGTCCGAAAGAGTCTGAAGAAAGCGAGGAAGGAATGACTGAAGAAGCAACGGTCTTGCACCACTCCAGAGACCGACTAATGGACCAGATCTCACATGAGACCATCAAGCTTCCCCTGCCAGTGCAGAAACGGTTAGAGGGTCAGGGATACCACATCGAGAATGGATGCTGCATGAAGGAAGGAAGAGTGTATATACCCCCAGCCTGTAGGCCTGAAGTGCTCCGCCTACATCATAATGCTTCCGTGGCTGGGCACCCAGGGATAGAATGAACCATCGAGTTACTGTGGCGACACTACGACTGGTCCTCATTGGCCAGGGACACTGCCGACTACATGAAGAGATGCCCAAGGTGCGCCCAGACCAAGCCATCCAATAAGCCACCCACAGGGCCCCTCCAGCCACTACCCATTCCCTTGGGGCCCTGGCAAGACATCTCGGTAGACTTCATCACCAGACTTCCCCTATCCAACTCGTACACCACGATACTCACTGTCGTGGACCACTTCTCCAAAGCAGTCAAACTCGTCCCATGCAACTCCACCTGCACCTCCCTCAACCTCGCCAATATCTACCTACACCATGTATGGAAGCATCATGGCCTCCCAAAATCTATTGTCTCGGATTGGGGTCCCCAGTTCACTTCACACCTCATGACTGACCTTTGCCACCAGCTTCAGATCGACCAGTGGCTTTCCACTGCATACCACCCACAGACTGATGGACAGACTGAATGGATGAATCGTGAGGTAGGGCAATACCTCTGGACTTATTGCACAGACCACCCTGACTCCTGGAGTGACTGGCTCTCTCTGGCGCAATTTACCATTAACTCCAGGGTATCATCCGCCTCCAGCAAGTCCCCTTTCCAGCTCACCTGTACTTATGCTCTGGTTCTCGGAATCAAACCAACTATTACCCAATCCCCCATTGCCGATAACCTTGCCAACCAATATGTGGATCACTTGGCAGAAGCCCAGGAACAGCTCTGCGCCTCACAGGATACAATGAAGCGAGCAGCTGCCAGTAAGTGCTCTCTGGCCCCCTCCTACTCTGTTGGGGATAAGGTTTGGCTCTCTACTGAGCACCTCTCCATTCCAGGCTCTTCAAAGCTCACCGATTGCTGGATCGGGCCATTCCCCATCATTGGTCTCATCAGTCCTAATGCAGTCCACCTTGCCCTCCCTGCCTCTTACCATATTCACCCTGTCCTCAATGTCTCACAGGTTAAGCTGTTCATAGCCCTGCTCCCTGGTCAGCATCCTCCTACCCCCAATCCCTCTTCCCTGGCTGCTGACCCCGCTACCCTTGAATACAAGGTCGAGTATATTGTCAACTCCCACTTGGCTGGCCATGGCCTTCAGTATCTGGTCCATTGGAAGGGGTATGACATCTCTGAACGCACTTGGAAACCCCAGGCTAACCTTGCTAACTCTCCTAATGCCCTCACCACCTTTCACTGTGCCCACCCTTCTGCCCCTTGTCCTGTCTCTCACTCTGCCATTCGTGCTATCTTCTCTTCTGCTCATCTGGAATCTGGGCCTTAAGGAGGGGGACATGTTACGCTCACAGCTACACTACATTCTATTCTTTCCTACATTTCCCTCTTTAGCCACTTTGACCCATGCCACAGCGCTGCGACTTGGTATTGCCTGAGTCCCACTCCCACACCAGTAAGCATAGTAGCCACAGCATTCCAGGCACCGGACCACAGTAGAGTAAAGACCTGATTACCCAGCTACTGATGCTGCCTGCAGCACTTAGGCAATCTGCAGTTGCAATGGCGCCATATGTCCCCACCTGGTCGCATGCCAATAGTGATACTCATGCATCGCATGCCATAGTACGCCATCTGTTCCCACTCCAATGGCATTAACCTCATGATGGTGCCATTGCTCACCACCCTTTCCCACTCCAGTAGTGTTTAGCCTGCAGCATTGCCTCCCTTGCACAGACCAGGCCAGTTTCTGTCTTGCACTTCTGTATTTAGTATCTCAGCCTGCCCTCACTTACTTTAGGCTCTGCTTGAATCCCATTTGTAGTAGTATATAAGACCGCCTGTATTATATCAGAGCCCCAATCAATTCTTCTTGGGTTTTCCCTCACAAGGCACCTGCATACTAGGAGATTGGTCTATTGTTCCCTTTCATTTCACTTTCGCTACATGCCGCCTAGTGCTTAGCACCCGCAGTCATCTTCACTCATACGCCTCCTAGCACCTAGTGCCCGAGGTTGTTTCAGTACGGGACTGTGCTGTAAGGCATCACTAATAGGTCATGTGTCATCAGGTGACTGTGGGACTGTAGGTCACATGCAGGGAGCCATAGTAGAGACAAAGGCGAGTGATGACTATAGGATGATAAGGGGCAAGGAGCACTATATTGTAGGGCATCATAGGACACTGGAATGCTGGTGAGGGAGTGTGAGCGACTGAGCTAGGGGCCAAAGAAGAGGAAAAAGTATAACTGGGCCCATGTGTAGCATTGAGTACAGCATGATCATAACACTCTAATCATCTTTGCTGCTCAGACTTGAGCCAGAGAATCATGAACTTAACAGCTACTCAACAAAGCACTATTCTTTCTTAGCTTAATGCTGGTCATTCCATTCACTCTATTGCATCTAGCATAGGTCTTGGCATTACCACCATCTCCAGACTTCACTTCAAGAAGCATTCTAACCTTCAAAAATCTATTGGAGGCTGTCCATTCAAGCTTTCTTCTATCAATATTTACCATGCTCAACATTTTATTATCTTTGGAAAAGCTGAAAATGCTGTCCAGGTGATCAAAGCTCTTATCAACATCATCAACCAACCCCTCTTTGCCAGTACTGTTCATCTTCACTTAATGAAATCTGGTATGAAGGCTGTAGTCAAGTGCAAATGTTCTCTTCTTTCTGCCAAGCATTGCAAGGCTTGTTTGAACTTTGCCTATGCTTATAAAGATTGGACTGTGAATGATTGGAAGAAGATAGTATTGTCTGATGAGACCAAAATCAATTGCCTAGGGTCAGATGGGTGCAAATGACCCTGTAAAAAGGCAGGTGAGGGGTTTAGTGATAGATTAGTGGAAGAAACTGTCAAATTTGGTGATGATTTTGTGATGATGTGGGGGTGTATGACTTGGCAGGGAGTTAGCTTTGCCACCAAGATTGATGGTAGAATGGATGGGGACCTCTACCTTTAAATTTTGAAGAATGAGCTCCAGCAAACCCTGGAATATTATGACCTCAATCCTCCTGACATTATTTTATAGCAAGATAATGACCCCAAGCATATCTGCAAAAAGGTCAAGAAGTGGCTAGAGGAGCAGATGTTTAGGACTATGGTGTGGCCTGCACAATCTCCAGACCTTAGTCCAATTGAACATGTCTGGGATTATCTCAAGAGAAGACTTGGAGAGTATGAACACCCTCTTAATAGAGTAATAGAATTATGGGAGAGGATTGAAGTGGAATGGGAAAAGATACCAATGGAGGAGTGTGAGAAATTGATTGAAAGTATGCCTAGAAAGATTCAGGGAGTGATTAAAGCCAAAGAAGAATACACCAAGTACTAATATATACCAAATACTGTATCTGTTGTCAAAAGCTCAAAAAGTGTTCCAATGATGTCCTTGTTTTAAAATGAATGTATCTCTACAACCCCTGAGGCAAATCACATGATTTCTAGCTCAGCAGATAGCCAAGGGTTAGTACTTCACATGCACCCACCAATGTTAAACAATATTTCCATGCACACAGGTGCTATTTCATACATACTACAAAACTATCAAACATTGGAATGGTTTTTGAGCTCACTATACTTCCAACTTCTTGCTTAAAATTAAAACTTACCTAATAAATGCTTCCTAGATTATACCATTCTCTATCCAAGAAATAAGCAGGTTTATGAAATCAATACCTCCATTTTGAACTCATTCCACCTGAGAAAAAATTTATCTACTTTAGTACAGATAGTGTTGTTGATCTAAAGTATGATTATATTCAACCAGAGATCTTGCATACTCTCAATCCTTTTGAATTCACTCTCTACAAGCTAGAACTTGAGATTGGTGCTCCATTTATGCTATTGCACAATCTGAATTTTCTTCAAGGACTTTTTAATAGTACTGTTAAGACTAGGTTAACTCCAGGATAACTCTAATACTGCAGAGTCACACTGAGGGGCCAGGACTTGGCCTCAGTGACTACTAAAAGATGAAGGGGACTTAATATTGGCCAGCAATGCAGTTGAGTGTGAATATCAGAGAAGAGTCCATGGACTCAAACAGGGGTCAGAGGTGTTGAATCTAAGTTAATATTCAAACTGAGGAGTACAGTGGACTATATACTATGAGGTAAAGGAGATTTACCAAAAAGTCTGCTATGGGGCCAAGTAAGAGATGAGGAAAATGGATAGCAAAAATAGTGGAAGCC
This sequence comes from Tylopilus aff. callainus, assembly GCA_038093995.1. Classification (NCBI taxonomy): domain Eukaryota; kingdom Fungi; phylum Basidiomycota; class Agaricomycetes; order Boletales; family Boletaceae; genus Tylopilus; species Tylopilus aff. callainus. The sequence continues at coordinate 246 of JBBPTI010000406.1, read as the reverse complement.
AGAGCTATAGTGGCTCAAACAATTGTCCAAATATTTGCATGTTTTTCACTAATGGCAATATTCCCTAACAACCACTAATCCTCACCTTACACTATTGGTGTATGAAATGAAGATCTTATTCTTGGCTACAGGATTGGTCTATAGTGCAAAAGATTTGGATGAAATCTGATTGAATGGCAGCAATTTCAAAACAACTACTCATTTGGACAATTGTTTGACTTTGTACAAAATATGGTATCTAGTACT
>JBBPTI010000405.1:0-14625 GCA_038093995.1 Tylopilus aff. callainus | reverse complement strand
AAATGGTATTGATAAACTGCTGGAATGCTGTGGGGGCATTGGTCAGACCAAATGGCATAATGAGCCATTCATAGGAGCCATAGCATGTGTGGAAGGTGGTCTTCCACTCATTGCCCTCAGCAATGCAGACCAAATGGTATGCATGCCAGAGGTCAACCTTTGTGTAGATCTGGGCACAACTTGGGGCATTGAGGAGATTGGAGATGCAGGGGAGTGGGTAGCAGTCCTTTTTCATGATCTTGTTGAGTCCTCAGAAATCAACACATAGATGGAGTGAATTGTCTTTCTTGTGAACAAAGAGGACCAGAGTAGCATGGGTGGAGGAGGAGGGGCAAATGAAGCTGTTGGCAAGGTGCTTATCCAGGAATGTATGGAGGGCCTCAAGCTCAGAGGCAGAGAGGGAGTAGGTGGTGCCAAGAGGAGGCAAAGTGCCTTCTTCCAAATTGATCTTAAGATCATGTTCTCAATGCAGAGTGAGCATGGATGCTTTGGTTTTGCTGAATACATCCACAAAGTCATGATACTCTTCTGGGATATCAAAGAGGTTGATCTTTTTAGGAGTAGTGGAAGTAGAGCAGAGGTTGCTCCCCTTAGGGCAGGGTTGCAGACTGAACAGAATAGAGCCTTCAAGGTGACATGCAAGCATAAATGCAGGGGCACTGATGATTGCAATAGAAGGAGCTTTGCATTCAGAGAGATGCAGTGTATTAGAGGGTTTGGGGTTAGCAGCAAGAGGTGTTTCCTGAAGCTGTGGAGGTGAGCTCAGGTTTGCTGGCATGTTTTGCTCAAGTGAGTGGAATAAGACACTGCTCAAAACCCAGTCAATCAATGGATTGTATTGGGCAAGCCAGTTATGTCCCAGGACAAGAGAGCAGGAGCCATCCAGCAAAGTGATGTAGAATGTCATCAGAGTGATATCACTGGTCAGGAAGTGGACAGAGAGGTCCAGAGCTTGAGTAATGGTGGCATTTGTGGTCCCATCAAAGAGATGGAGAGTAAGTGGAGTGACAAAGTAGGTTTGAAGATCATGTTTATTCATGAACATTGTATCTATGTAACAGTCAGAGGATCCAGAGTCTATCAACATGAAGAATGAGGGAATGTCATAAGATAACAGGGAGACTGAGGGCATGAGTGATTTGGGATCTAAGAGAGCAGATGCATTGAGGCAGATCTCCATAGGTGCACAAGTAGAGTCAACACAACCTCCAGTTCATGTGGAGTCTGAGAGATCACTACTTATTTTTTTGTCTCCACAGGAGTGGAGGCATTCAGTTTAGCTTCTGGAGCTATGGACTTGACTGCATAGGCCTTGGCTGCTTTTGACATGGACTTTGGGCAGTCCTTGGCCATGTGGCCATCTTGACTGCAGAACATGCATAATCTGTTGTTGAGGCAGCATTTTCATTCAGCAGCTGTGAGCTTGCTGTCTTTGCCTAGCTTCAACACAATGTCAAACTTGGGTGCAGGAGTGGTGGCTGTCTTGCTTTTGAACTCTTTCAAGTCCTTGAGGCCACTAAAGGTACTGGTGGAGGTGGAGGTGGATGCAGAGGCTTTGTTATTGGATGTTGTCTTTGAGAAGGACAACTGGTTGGTGGAAGACTTCACCTGCTGATTGAGTTTGGACTTGCACTCCCAATAGTGTGCATCAATCTTCTGGATAAGGCTGCAAAGTTTGGCTAGGGTTGGTGGTTTTCCAATGTGGGAGAGTTTGTCTTTGATATGGTTGGGGAGGCTGTTGTAGAAGTGGTGCTGGAGGGTGCCTTCTTCATAGCCTTGGACTTGTGAAGCAATCCTATTAAACTCAATGACATATTTAGTAATACACTGACCATCCTTCATGTTAAGGTGGTCAAGCTGGTGTTCTGCATCACCTATGGGGTTGTGCAGACCAAAATTTGTCTGGAGTTCCAGGATGAACTTCTTATAATTGAAACAACCCTTAGCAAAGGGTAGTGAGCAGTGGGGCTGGCAAATGGGAATGGTAGTAACAAGAGCTAGTAGGGGCCCAGGCATCAACTAAGGACTAAGGGGAAAACCCAGAATAACTCAAATGAGGATTCCAGGGCTGAATTGCCAATCTTATATACAATTACAGGGGTTTGTATGTGTTTGTACACTATTACTACTTATGGCAGACTTCAGGGTAGATGTGGGAATGTGGAACTTATGCCACTGGCTGGGAATAAGTCATGGGGAGTCATAGCACTGCCTTGCACAGCCTGGCAGCTGATAATATGCAATCACACCATAGTGGTGCAAGATGAGGCGATAATGATGTTAATGGGCTGTGCAAGAAGGCTGGATCACTGACTAAGGTAAACACAGCTTGGTGCAGCCATCATGTAGCATGTGGATGCTGTTAGTCAGGGATTCTGGGATGGGGACACATGGATAACTGACCAGTGAGAGAGGAAGACCAAGGGCCAAGACAGGGGTGAGGTGACAAAAAAGAAAGATAAGCAAGTAGGTTGTAACACTACCCCCCAATTAAGGCTCAACCTCTGGGTGAGCAAAGGAAAGGGAGTGAGCAAAAAGGGCAGTGAAGACAGAGCAAGACACAGGGAAAGGTGCAGCAGGATGAGCAGAGTAGAAGGTGTGAAGGGCCTTGGTGCAGTGAGTAAGGTTGAAAGATGGTTCCCAGGTACAATCAGCAGTAAAGTAACCTTTCCAGTGAACAAGATACTGAATCTCACAGCTGTGAGGGCACAAATCAATGATGTAGTCAACCTCATATTCTGAGTCATGGGTGTCAGTGATAAAAGTCAGGCCCAGGGTGATGTTGGACTGGTCAGGTAAGGGTGGATAGTAGGGTTTGACATGTGACACATTAACTACAGGGTGGATTTGGATGTAGTGGGGAAGGCAGAGTTTCATGGCATTGAGACCCTTCATGGAGAGGACAGGGAAGGGGCTGACCCACCAATCAGTGAGCTTATAGCAGGGGAAGGGCAAGGTGAGGTTGTTCATGGACAGCCAGACCTTGTCACTGATGGAGTAACTTGGGGCCAGGGACCAATGCTGATTGGTGGTAATCTTCATATGCTCCTGTGCATGGAGGAGATGCTCCCTAGTCTGTGTCAAAACTGTCTGATAGTCATGGGCAACCTCTGTAGTGAAGGGGGTTTTAGCATCATGGGGTTCTACTTCCATATGGGGTTGGTAAGTCTGTGTGACCTGAAAGGGAGAGAATTTAAAAGCAGTGGACTGCTTTACATTGATGGAGAATTGAGCCAGTGGCAGCCAGTGCACCCAGTCATCCTGTCACTCAGCACAATACATACAGAGATAGAAGGAAACTTCTCTATTAATACATTCTGTCTGACTGTCCATCTGGGAATGATGGGCAGAGGATAGGTTAGTGCTAATTCCAAGCTGTGTGCATAAGTCCTTCATTAGGAACAAGGTGAACTGTGATCCATGGTCAAAGACAATGGAGGAGGGGAGTCCATGGTGCTTCCACATATGATTGAGATATAGTTCTGCTAGATTAGTGGCAGAGCAGGTCATGGAGCATGGGATCAACTCTACTTTCTTTGAGAAGTGATCCACAATGGTGAGTATGGCATTGTGTCCACTGGAGGTGTTATGACTTGCCTGCTGTGCTCTCCTTCAGTACCCTTTTTTTCCTTTTCATGTACTACTACTGCTCCCCCTTTTCCACTTTCATGCTTACTCTCTTGATCTGACTCAGGATACACTCTGATCGCATCTGATTGTTATCCAACCCTTCTTACACCTTCCATCATGTTCTCTTGCTCTCTTTAGCTTATTCATCAATAGGGCTCACTAGTACTTAAGGACAGTGTTTGCTAGCCTGTACCCTAAGCTAGTCTTCCTTGATTATACCTCCTTTACCCCAAACCTCAGGACCTGTTAGAGTTTGTCTCTTCAGTCTGCTAGCTTCCCAGACCAAGTCCTCAACAGATAGAGGCAGGATAAGTCCCATAACTACTTGGGCCACTGATAGTCATCTCTCCCCAGCTATTTGAGGCTAAAATCAATCCCTCACCCAGGTTAGATCCTAACAGGAGGGGGATAAGTTGGTGATGAAATCTGTGGAGATATCCTCCCATGGTCTATTGGGGATGGGAAGGGGCTGGAGTTCTCCTTTTGGTGGTTGGTTATCAGGCTTCACATAGGCACAGCAAGTGCATCCTGTTAGGTATGCTTCAACATCCTTCTGTATACCTGACCAACTGTAGTGTTGTGCTAGGAGTTCCAGTGTCCATAGAACCCCAAGATGTCCACTGACTGCATGGTCATGGTGTAGGGTGATGAGGTGGGTGTGTAGATTGGATGGCACATAAATGCATCCATTCTTTTTCAGGAGATGGTCTCTGATCTCATACCCCTGTGCCATCAACTTCTTGAGGGTGGCTTCTGGAAGGCAAATCATTCTGTGTGATATCTCATCTGTTAGTTGCTCTTTGGGTGTGGTTATCATAAAGAGCATCTCTCCCTCAATGTCTCTGCTTATCTGTCTGATTTGCTCTGGCAGTATCATCAAAACTGCTTTATTGTCTTTATTATCTGTCCAAACCAAGTCTGGTTGGTGAGATAGTGCATCAGCCTTGGTCATCAATGAGCCAGACTTATGGTGCCATTGGAAATTGAAGTGGGAGAGGTACTGTGCCCAGCAGGCTTGTCTTCAATTCAAATCCTAATGCATCATGAACCAGGAAAGGTTCTGGTGGTTGTTCCAGATTTTGAATGGATGCTGGGTTCCTTCCAAGTAGTGTCACCATGATTCTAAGGCTGAGATGATGCTGAGCATCTCCTTATCCACAATCAGGTAGTTCCACTGTTCCAGAGTCATGGAATGGGATGAGTAGGCAACCAGGTGCCACCTTCCATTCTTCTATACTGAGAGGACTGCTCCCATGGCACAGTTGCTTGCATCACTCTCTAGATGATACTTCTTATCATTATTGGGGTAGGCCAGCATGGGGGCCATGGTAAACCACCACTTCAACTCCTCAAATGTGTCTTGGCATTCTTTCGTCCATTTGAAGGGCATATTCTTCTTGGTTAGATCATGAAGGGGGCATGCAATCTGAATCTTTGATGAAACATTGGTAGAAGTTTGTCATTCCAAGGAAACTTCTTGTTTGATGAAGGGTGGTCAGGGTCAGCCAGTCAATCACTGCTTTTACCTTCCCAGGGTCCATTGCTATGCCATCTTGGCTCACTATCATCCCAAGGAATTCCACCTTTTCTGTGCTGAATAAGCACTTCTCTGGCTTTATAATGAGGTCATTCTGTTCCAACCTTTCCAGTACTTCCATCACTGTTCTCTTGTGCACTTTTTGATCAGTAGAAGCAGAGAAGATGAGGAGGTTGTCAATGTATACCACTACATCCAGCATGTTGTGGAACAAATTGTTCATCATGGTCTGGAATGTGGTGGGTGAGTTGCAGAGTCTAAAGAACATTATGGTTGGTTTGTAAGTGCCCTTGTGGCATATGAAGGTGGCTTTCCATTCATCTCCTTCTTTGATGTGTATGTTGTTGTACCCCCATTGGAGATCCATCTTGGTGAACAGTTTAGCCATCTTTAGTTTGTCCACCAATTAGGAGATGAGCAGGAGGAAGTAGTTATTTCAGACTATGTACTCATTCAAATACAATAATCCTGAACCATTTGCTTTCTTCCATTTTTCTTGGGAATGAAAAACACAGGCAACATTTGCTCAAACTTAGATGGATGAATGTACCCTTTGCAAAGCTGATTATCTATGAAGGTGTCCACCTCTTCTTGCTCCTTGGAGCTTAAGGGGATGATTTGACCCTTCTTTGAATGGAAGTTCTCTTTTAGCTCTATCACATGGTCCCATAGTTTTCAAAGGGGCATACATTCTGACTTCTTCTGTGAGAAGACCTTCTCAAAATGGTGGTAGTGCAGCAGAATCAACACTAGGGTCAAATTCTGTGGTGAGGGTGATTCTGATTTGGCCTGGGCTCTCTCTGCAGCTTGGTGCACCTCCAGAACCTCCTGCTTGTGAATAGCCTGAATACCTCATTCATAGTTGCAGGTTTCTGGGCATTCTCTGAAGCATATATCCCCAGTCTTCTAGTTGATCTGTGGGTTGTGATCTCAAAGCTACAGGTATCTGAGAATGATGTCATTTATGCTGATATTGGTGATGTAGGCATGGAGCTTCTCTCAATGTCCATTGATATTGCAATACACCTCTACTTCCTCCATTATTCATCCAGTGGCATTCTGAAACAACCTCAGGCACTAAATACCTTTGGCTGCATAGCAAAAGTGGATAGTAAAGAGTAAGTGGTATCAATCAAACTTCCTAGTAGAGCGGGTGCCTTGTAAGGGAAGACCCAAGAAGAATCAATTGGAGTTCCAATGAATTACATGGGGGTTTATATACTACTAGCTACCTAGATTGGAACTCCATCTGAATAGTGTGAGGGCTGGCCAGGTTACTAAGTATGAAAATGTGAGACAAAAACTGGCCTGGTCCATGTGAGCAGGCTGATGCTGAGTGACTATTGCTATAAGTGTGGGATAAAGTGACAAGTGATGGCACAATAGTGGGGATTCTGTGATTGGAGGAAAAGAGAAATAAGAGAATTGTACAATATGTGGGGGAAATGCCATTAATGTGGGACTGGAGTGTGCGAGTATGGCAAGCAATGGCACCATCTGCAGTTGCTATGTTGTCAGCTGCTTAGGTAAAAGGGTCTTTGTGCTACCTTGATTAGGTGCCCTAATGCTATAAGCTTGCTGCTGTGGCATAAGAGCAAGGGCAAATGTTACTAAGTCATGGCTCAGGAGTGTGGGTACCTATGCCTAAAGAAGGGAATGTAGGAATGAGTGTAGTGGGAGTGTAGTGGCAAGGGAGCAAAGCATAACACATTCTCTGAACTGTCTATGTTGAATACTATAATGGTCCTACAGGTGATTAGCCTTGGTATCCAATTCTTATGCATGAAGTCTTTGTTAATGAGCATTAAATTGGCACCACTGTCAATCAACACCATTGCTGATATGTATTGTTACTCAGTCGAGGGTTTTATCAGCACAGTTAGCTTTATCTCCTTTCCTTTATATATTATCCTTGTATACATCTTGACATCTTCTGGGATTTCGGTGGTGGAATTAGGGGAATTAAGCACAGGTTTAGTTTCTCAGTCCCTGCTGGGCTCACTGGGAGACTCCCCTAGACCAGTTACATTAGATACTAGGATTGTTAGTACAGAAATAAGATGAGTTAGTTCCACCAAGAATGAATTATTAGCTTGTAAGACACCTAGATCATCTCCTAGGCTCTGCTTTTTCCCTTCTGCTCCTTTCTGTTATTGGGAAAATCCTCTTCTTCAATTGGCACAATGTGTGCTTCTTCCTTGGCTAATGCCATTCTTTGGACTTGTCTTCTTCAGCAATTAGACCAATGGCCTCCATCATGGAAGTGGCACTCCAGACACTGCTTCTTCAGCTTCTTGCATTCACAGGCCATATGCCCTGTCCCTTTACAATTGAAGCACTTTCTGAGGCTTTCCTTGATTACAAAGACCTTTTCCTTGTCTTCTTCTTCAAAGTGATTGACCTTCATTTGGTCATTCCTGCAGCTGTAACTTGGCTGTTGCCCTCATATGAGGTTGAGGGCCTTCATCACACATCCAATATTGTGGATAGTCTGTAAATAGGCTGAGGGCATGGCCTTTTGGGTGCCTTCCTTGAAGATCTGGAGGATAATATGTTGGGTGGTATTCCTCTTGAGAAGCCAAATTGCATGGCCATCATTGATCTCAGCCATTTGATATAGTGCTTCCCATCAGACTAGGAATTTGTTGGTCCTCATTCCTCCTTGATGAAGCTGCTTGAGCTGGACTACAGCCCAATCCTTCTGATATACTGACCAGAATAGGCCTTCTACTTCTTGCACAAGCTCATTCCACATATATGATTGGCCTCATCAAAGGTGGGTCTGCACAAATGGTCTGGCCTTTGGTTCTTTAAGTTGGGATAGAACTGCTGTCACCACCTCATAACTTTTTGGGGTGACCATTGATCAGTTGGTGTGGAGCCATGCCTTTATCTTGGCCCACCATTCTTCAAATTTAGTAATGGAGCCTTCATAATCTCCAGGGTTGGCAAAGATCTCTACCTTCCTGGATACCTTAGTGCTGGTGGTACTTGTGGTGGATAGGGTTGCGATGGTCTGTTCAAGGGTGGCTACATCTTTCAGTAGCACTGCTGTCTTCTTTTGTTCCTCTACACATCCATTGAGGAGCTGCTGGTTCTGGGCTGTGAGTATAGTAAACTCAAGCACAACAGTGGCAATCTTGTCCTCCCATGTGAGGTTCAGGTCAGCAAGGATTTGAAGTGTGCTCTGTGACATAATGTCAGGCTATGTGCATTTTGGGTATGTGGATTCTCTTTCTGTTTCAGACTACCCAGGTTCTTCTTCAATATTCTTCAATTATGGTGGGGTGTCTCATGGCATGATATGGCATAGATCTAACTGGTGCTATCTGTGGTTGGCTGATCAGTCTCAGTTTCACAGGCAGCTGTTGTCTCCAGCAGAGTCACATAAATAGTTGATCTATTGTTATTACTCAGGAACATTTAGGGATGAAAGGAGTTTATTGAAATATCTACCAGCCCCCATGGTTCTGTTCTCTTCCTACTTCTCCAATCTCTCAATTGTACCTGATGATAAGCAAGGAGTGGTGGGCATCTTGCTCAATGGTGATGTGGAGTGGGGTGGTCTCTCTGGCAACAAACTCAAGGATGTGGATGATGAGATAAAGGAAAAAGCAAGAAAAGAAGATGATCAAAAGAGTAAGTACTGCCAGCAGGAGCTGGACTATCATAAGAAAGAGGTTGAGGATGTAAGAAGGATACCTGTAAACAAATGCAGGTAGGTATAAACAAGAAGTGGTATAGTAATAGTAGCAGGGGCTACTAAAAGCTGACTAAAGATGAAACAACCCTTAGGCAGGGCTGTGTAGTGAGCTGTGTGACAGCTGGAGTGAGAGGGGACTAGAGCTAATGGGAACCCAGGCATCGACTGAGGACTAAGGGGAAAACCCAAGATAACTCGAATGAGGATCTTGGGGCTGAATTCACCAGCCTTATATATGGTTACAGGGTGTTTGGTTGTGTGTGTACTCTATTACTACATTTGGGTACTTCAGGGTAGACATGGAAGTGTGGATCTTATACTACTGGCCAAAGACAAGTCATGGGGAGTCACTGCACTGCTTTGCGCAGCCCAGGCACCGATGACACGAGATGGTATCATTATGGTACAATATGGCGTGATGATGATGTCATGAGGCTAAGCAAGGGGATCTAGACTGCTTACTAAGGTAAACACAGCTTGGCGCAGCCATCATGTGGCATGTAAATGCTGTTAGCAAGCGGACTAGGTTGATACTGGTGCTGGAATAGGGGAAGAGCTGAGAAAGGGGCGAAAAAGACAGGGGCTGCAAGTGAGGTCATAACAAAAGATGACAAGAGCAGCACAAAGATGTGTGAGGGCAAAGGTGTCCCTGACCATCAATAGGGTGGACAAGGGTGGTGGCAGCAGTATAGCAGGCAGCTTTTGCTGCAGCAATTCTCTTGTAATGGGCAAGGCAGGCTTTTTCAACTAAAAACCAGGCACAGTTCTCTTGCCAACAACAGTACTCTTTGTTGAGGTGGCAGCAGGTGTCAGGTGATGTGGGATCACAATATGGACCCTCAAGGTCATTCAGGTTGACAGACTCAGGCAAGGTTGACTCATGCTTTACAGTAGTGGAAGGAGAAGGTGGTACTACAAGCTCTTCCTCCTCTTCTTTCTTTACTTCTTGGTACTTCCCTACTAACCTTCTTTCTCTCTGTGCAGTGGTGGAGGTGGGGCCAAAAACTTGGGTGAATAGATGGGGGTGCTTCTCTATGAAGAGGCAAGCACTAGCAGTAAGGCCAGTGATGTTGAGTGCATACTCAGGACACAGGATGGAGATCTGGGCTGGATTCACTGGGGCAGAGGGCTGTCAGTAATGATGGCCAATGACTCTGTGAAGCTCACTACTGGTAACAATGGGCTTTGAAGAGGCAACAGATGACAGCAAAGCAAAAGGAGATTCAAGTTATAATGAAACAACCCTTAGCAAAGGGTAGTGAGCAGTGGGGCTGGCAAATGGGAATGGTAGTGACAAGAGCTAGTGGGGGCCCAGATGTCAACTAAGAACTAAGGGAAAAACCCAGAATAACTCAAATGAGGATTCCAGGGCTGAATTGCCAATCTTATATACAATTACAGGGGTTTGTATGTGTTTATACACTATTACTACTTATGGCAGACTTCAGGGTAGATGTGGGAATGCAGGACTTATGCCACTGGCTGGGGATGAGTCATGGGGAGTCATAGCACTGCCTTGTACAGCCTGGCAGCCAATGATGTGTGATCATGCCATAGTGGCATGAGATAAGGCAATAATGATGTCAGTGGACTGTGCAAGGAGGCTGGATCACTGACTAAGGTAAACACAGCTTGGTGCAGCCATCATGTGGCATGTGGATGCTGTTAGTTATGGATCCTGGGACAGGGACACATGGATAACTGACCAGTGAAAGAGGAAGACTGAGGGCCAGGACAGGGGTGAGGTGATGAAAAAGGAAGGTGAGTAAGCAGGTTGTAACAATAATCATTCATCCACACTGGGCAGAGTGCAGGGTTGGCCATTTTGAGGAGGTCTGGCTCAAACCATTCAAGAGCCATGCCTTTCAAGTAGGACTATGTGAAGGTGACCTTTGTGTGGTTGGTGTGGAAGGCCTTGGGATGATCCTGGAAATTTAGTTTATACTGAACCAAGAAGACACAGAGTTTGCAGGGTTCAGTCCCATCAAACTGGTCTAGTTTCCAAACCTTAGTGCACTGAGAGGTCTCAGAAGCTGGGCAGTGAGAGAAGTGAGCAAGGCTTCAGATTGCCTGCAAAAGCTGTGCAAGGGTATTGTTGGGTACCTGTGCATTGTCATCTTCTTCATTGCTTTCTGGGTAGTTGGGATCTTCATCATCAGATGAGGGACCATCACCATCAGGTGGACTGGGAGGTCCATCCTCAGACAGCAGGAGAAATAGTGGGGGTCTAAAAGATTGTTGTTGTTTGATGGTGTTCTAAATGACTGTTCACAAAAGTGGTCTTTGTGCTCAGAATGGGGCTCATTGTCCAGGAGTTCAACAATATGTGCTCCCAGAGTTGGGAACAATTCTGTGAGACATGAAGCAGATGCAGATGCAGCCAGGGTGCATCATGCTGAGAAACTTCAGAATTGATCAATGAGTTTGGGGCCTTGTCAATTGCTACTGAAGATAAATAGTGGGTTAATTCTGGGAGATGGGGGTGGGTTTGTGCCAATGGCACAAGTATGAGATCTCATGGTACAGGTAGCCATAGATTGGACTCTTTGACAAGCTTGAGTTCAAATATACTGTCAAGACTGGGTCAACTCCATGATGTTGGGAGTTGTTACTGACAAATACTAAGGGGGTTAGGACTTGACTTCAGTGACTCTAGCAGAGTGCTGCATCCTTGTCAGAATCTTTGTCCCAGTTTTTATGGGGTTTGGAGGCAAGACTTGTTGACTAGCAACAAAGTTGAGTAGGGCAACAGAGAAGAACCATTTAAGGCTCAAGCAGAGATCAAAGGAGTTGAGTTTTAGTTAATATTTGAACTGAAGTCTACAGCGAACTAACTAAGGGGTTTGCTGCATAGATTACTAAAGTATGAGTAAGATAGAATAGAAAGAATGAGGTGAAGCCAGAGCTGTGAGTATTAGTAAGATGGGGAAATCTAGGAAGCAAGACTAATACTAATATAAGTACAAGAGTGAACATAAAAGGAGTTGAGACAGGGTTCTATAGTGGAGTACAACTCCATGCAAGAGTTGTGTGTCAGGGTTCACACTTGGGTGTACAGGATATGATAGTATGCTGAGATATCCACTGGATGCATGGTCATGATGGAGGGTTATTAGCTGGGTATGTAAGTCTGGTGGTACATAGACCCACCTATTCCATTGTAATACTTGGTCTTGGATCTGAAAACCCTGTGCCATCAACTTCTTGAAGGTGCTCTGTGAAAGACAAATGGTTCTATGGAAGATCTTGTCAGTTAGTTCTTCCCCAGGTGTCTCAACACATGTTGGCCCTTCCTACTCTTCAGTACCTACTTGCCCCACATGTTCTGGTGGGATTACCAACACTGCCTTATTGTCCTCATCCCCTACCATCACCAAATCTGATCATTGAGAGAGTACATCCACTTTTGTCATCAGTAACCCAGACTTATGATATCATTTGAAATTGAAGTGGGAGAGATACTGAGCCCATTGGATCTGATGCCAATTTAAATCCTATTGGGTCATGAACCAAGAGAGATTCTAATGATTGTTCCAGATCTCAAATTCATGCTGGGTTCCTTCCAGGTAATGTCATCAGGACTTGAGGGCAAAAATGATGCTTAGCATTTCTTTATTAGTGATGGGGTAATTGCACTATTCTGGGGTCATGGAATGCAAGGAATATGTGATGGGGTGCCACCTTCCATCCTTCTGTACTGATAGTATGGCTGCTGCATACAGTGACTTCCAAAATTGAGTCAATGTTTTGAGATTTTGAAGCATTTATTATATAACTCACTGGAAAGAACAAATAGAGCCAAAGTGTAAGTGGGTGGTTGAAAGAACATGCTCCTGGCTATATGTGAAAAAAATATTGATGTGATTTGAATATGTATCCATGGAGATACAGTCAATTCAATTCAATATGTCATTGACTCAATTGTGTAACTGAAATGACCTTGGGTGCTAGGCACTAGGAGGTGTGGAGTAGAGTGTAGTGAAAGCGAAGTGAAATGGAATGGTGAGTCAATCTCCTAGTATGTGGGTGCCTTGTAAGGGAAGACCCAAGAAGAATTGATTGGGGCTCCAATATAATACAGGTGGTCTTATATACTACTACAATCGGGATTCAGGCAGAGCCTAAAGTAAGTGAGGGCAGGCTGAGATACTAAATACAGAAGTGCAAGACAGAAACTGGCCTGGTCTGTGTGAGGGGGGCAATGCTGCAGGCTAAATGCTACTGGAGTGGGAAAGGGTGGTGAGCGATGACACCATCATGGGGTTAATGCCATTGGAGTGGGAACAGATTGCATACTATGGCATGCGATGCGTGAGTATCACTATTGGGGTGAGAACAGGTGGCGACATATGGTGCCATTGCTACTGCAGATTGCCTAAGTGCTGCAGGCAGCATTAGTATCCAGGTAATCGGGTCTTTACTCTACCGTGGTCCAGTGCCTAGAATGCTGTGGATACTAAGCTAGCCAGTGTGGGAAAGGGGCTTGGGCAGTACTGAGTCACGGCACTGTGGCATGGGTGAAAAGGGCTAAAGAGGGTAATGTAGGAAAGAATGAAATGTAGCGTAGCTGTGAGTATAACACGTCCCCCTCCTTAAGGCCCAGATTCCAGATGGGCAGAAGGGAAAATAGTGCGAATGGCGGAGTGAGAGACAGGACAAGGGGTGGAGGGATGGGCACAGTGGAAGGCGGCAAGGGCGTCTGGAGAGTTAGCGAGGTGAGCCCGAGGCTCCCAAGTCTGCTTGGAGACATCATACCCCTTCCAATGGACCAAATACTGAAGACCATGGCTGGCCAAATGGGAGTCAACGATGTATTTGACCTCATACTCAAGGGTAGTGGGGTTAGCAGCCAGGGAAGAGGGATTGGGGGTAGGAGGGTGCTGACTGGGGAGTGGGGCTATGAACGGTTTAACCCATGATACATTGAGGATGGGGTGGATATGGTAGGAGGCTGGGAGGCTGAGGCAGACCACATTAGGCCCGATGAGACCAATGATGGGGAACAGGCCGATCCAGTGATTGGTGAGCTTTGGGGAGCCCAGAATGGTGAGATGCTCAGTGGAGAGCCAAACCTTATCCCCAATTAAGTAGGAGGGGGCCAGAGAATGCTTACCAGCAGCTGCTCGCTTCATTGTATCTTGCAAGGCATGAAGTCGCTCTCAGGCGTCAGCCAAGTGATCAGCATACTGGTGAGCGAGATTATCGGCTGTGGGGGATTGGGTAACTGTAGGTTCGATGCCAAGAACTGGGGCATAAGTGTGGGTGAGCTGGAAAGGGGTTTTACTGGAGGTAGAGGAGATCTGAGAGTTAATGGTGAACTGGGCAAGGGGGAGCCAGTTGCTCCAGGAGTCTGGATGGTCGGCATAGTAAGTGTGGAGATACTGTCTGACCTCTCAGTTCATCCGCTTGGTCTGTCCACCAGTCTGTGGATGGTAGGCAGTGGAAAGGCGCTGGTTGATCTGAAGCTGGCAGCAGAGGTCAGTCATGAGCCAGGATGCAAACTGAGGGCCACGATCCAAAACGATGGACTTCAGGAGTCCGTAATGCTTCTGGACATGGTGCAGGTAAATGTTGGCTAGATTGAGGGAGGTGCAGGTGGAGTTGCAAGGGACAAGCTCGACCGCTTTGGAGAAGTGGTTGACAACGGTGAGGATGACAGTGTAGGAGTTGGAGAGGGGGAGTCTGGTGATGAAATCCATGGATATCTCTTGCCAAGGCCCCAAGGAAATGGGCAGTGGGTGCAAAGGTCTGGCTG
>JBBPTI010000404.1:0-14631 GCA_038093995.1 Tylopilus aff. callainus | reverse complement strand
CTTCCAATCCTCCACAGTCCAATCCTTATGACTTAGAGCAAAGTCCAACCTCTCCTTCCTATGATGCTTGGTTAAAAGAGGGCATTTCTTCTTCACCACAGCCTTCATTCCAGCCTTCTTCAAGTGACAATGAATTATTTGGATAGAGATGGATTGATTCTTGACATTTGGAAGAGTTTTGGTGACCTGGACTGCATTTTCAGCCTTTTCAGAACCAATAAGACGAATGGCATGTTACATGTCAGTTGGAGTTGTTACAACCTCACTTGCTCGCCACTATCTTTTTCCCTTTTCTGGCTCTACCCCTGTCCCAGAACTGGTATCCAAACTGGCCCACATACTAACAGTATTCACACACCACACAATGGCTGTGCCAAGCTGTGTTTACCTTAGTAAGCAGTCTAGCCCTCCTTGCACAGCCTTATGATGTCATCATCACCTCATATCATGCCACTATGGCATGATTGCATGTCATTGGCACCCAGGCTGTGCAAGGCAGTGCAGTGACTCCCCATGACTTGTTCCCAGCCAGTAGTATAAGCCCTGCACTCCCATGTCTGCCCTGAAGCCTGCCTAATGTAGTAATATGGTACAAATACATACAAACCCTTGTAACAGTATATAAGGCTGTCAATACAGCCCCAAGGTCCTCATTTGAGTTATCTTGGGTTTTTCCCTTAGTTCTCAGTTGACACCTGGGCCCCCACTAGCTCTTGTCACCACTATTCCTGTTTGCTACCCCATTGCTCACTACCCACACTGCTGTAGAGACCAGCCTGTCTCTGTAGGCATAAGACCCCTCCTGTTGCAGTTATACCACCCCCTACCATCTTACCACCTTCCCCACCAAGTCCTCACTACTCCATCCGTACTTACCACAGTCTGCAGCACAGTCTGAGTCGACAAGGCCTCGGACTATATTGGACTACTGCAGTCTCTCCTTCCACCCTTGTATGTTTCTGTCATATCCATTCCGGAACCCCTATAAGCAAATCCTGGAGACTCCAGCACAAATCCGAAGTCCATATCATTTAAACTACTTTCCCATGCAAGACACCCTTACCACATCCCGCACGCCACCCAAACCATAATTTGTGCCATATCGGGTCGCACACAGCTTTGACTAGGTAACTCGCAGGTGATTAGATTCTGGGATTCACATCTCCGAACCGTGCACCCGGCACTGCCTCTGCCTCATTTCCATTTGTCTTAGTTCTTTTATTCGTAACTCTACATTTCTTAGTGTACCGCCCTCCGGCATAGTTCACCTCCGTACTCCATCTTGATTACTGATCACCGTGTTTCTCTGTATCACATTCATAATCACCTCCATTCCTTATTCCGAATTCCGCTACATACTTTAGTATATAAACTCTACGAATTCCGAGTTGTACTTCAGTATGAATATTAACACAAGTCACCCTCCTGTGTTTGAGTCCCTCATCTCCTACCTCTGTCCTTCCCTTGACACTTCCAACCTCTGAAATCAAGGATGCAAGCCTTGGTAAGGGCACGACACACAAGTCCTGCACCAAGTCCTTATCCCGAACTCCTTCAAATTATTCCTACGGTACTCTGGCCCCCTCGGACTTACACTGGAGGACTGGACTTGACAGTTTCCCTTTATCTTATCCATCGATCACTTTATCCCTTTATTTGCACCTGCAGTCCTTTCTTGCAACATGCCATCTGTGGATGGTGGGGACTTTATTTTCCTTTCAAGCCTACTCAGACTGGGCCCAATCACATGTGACAGACTCAGTATAGATGTCACACTGTCTACAGGGTGGTCCTCTTTTTTTTCTGATTCATCTTGACAGTTTGATATTGAAACAACCTTGGGCACTAAGTATCTTTGGCTGCGTAGCAGAGGGTGTACAAAAGTGTACAAAAGACTAGGAAATGAGTTGAGCTTCTTATAACTGGGTGCCTTGTGAAGGAAGACCCAAGAAGAATCGATTGGAGTTCTGACAATTTACATGGGGGTTTATATACTACTAGCTACCTAAGTTGGAACTCTGTCTGAATAACATCAGGGCAGGCCAGGTTACTAAGTATGGAAGTGCAAGATGAAAACTGGCCTGGTCCGTGCAAGTGGGGCTGTACTAAGGGGTATCAGCTATTGGTGTGGGGTAGGGTGATGAGTGATGGTGCAATAGCGGAAGTTCTGTGATTGGAGGAAAAAGAAAATAAGGGAATCGTACAATATGCAGGAGTAATGCCATTGGCATGGGATCTGAGTGCACAGGTATGGTGAGCAATGGCACAATCTGCAGTTGCTGTGGCATCAGCTGCTTAGGTAAAAGAGGCTTTGTGCTACCTTGGTCAGGTGCCCTAATGCTGTAAGCTATTGCTGAGGTGGCATGGGAGCAAGGGTGGATGTTACTGAGTTGTGGTGCTATGGTGTGGGTACCTATGCCTAAAAGAAGGAGTGTAGGGAATGAGGGAGTGGAAGTGTAGTGCTGGAGGCATGAAGTGTAACACATCCCCCTCCTTAAGATCCAGATTCCAGATGGATTGGGGAATGGCCAAGGAAGAGGGAGTGGATGTTGATGGAGGAGACAGTGTGAGGGGCAGCAGGGTGGGCATAGTGGAAGGTGTCGATAGCATCAGGCGCATGTGCAAGGTTTGAGCAGGGCTTCCAGGTATGTTCAGAGGCATCATAGCCCTTCCAGTGGACCAAATACTGGAGGCCACACCCGTGAGGGCAAGAGTCAATGATGTAGTCTACCTTGTATTTGCCATCAGTGTTGGATGGTAAAATAACTGGGGTGGAGGATGTGGGAGTAGGCTGCCCAGGCAGAGGTGTGAGGTAGGGCTTGATCTGAGAAATGTTGACTGCTGGGTGGATGCGGAAAGAGGGAGGGAGCTGAAGGTGCACTGCTGAAAAGACTAAAAGGTGGGTGAGTGGACTGGTAGGTAAAATACCAGCTAGTCCTGGCCACCAGGGAGTGTCTGAGTAAAGGGGGGGAGCGAATGTATATTTGCCCCAAAGGGACTCTGTGGAAAGAGGGTTAGTCCTGAGTGAAGTCTTGGGGTGTACAAATAGTCTGGTGGTAGTCTGGACTTGTAGGGATCGGTAGTCCAGTCATAGAAAGGTAGGTGACTGTCAGTACAGCCTAAGAAATGGTATGGAGGCAAAAACGGTGGAGGGAGACAGTCTCGAGCGGTGCGTGATGTGAGCCAAATGGTAGCTGCCATTGCAGAATGATGAGTACAAATTTTTTATAGTTTGGGTATGCCCGAACCCTAGCTACTTGTCCAAAAGAAGCTCTATGTTAAGGGGTTGAGACTATTATGGGTCCAATATGTCCGATCGGTAATAAGTCGGACACATGGTCAATAGAAGTCCAAGTAGTCCGGCCAGTCAGTAGAAGACTAAATAGTCCAACCGGACTATTCTAGTAGGTAATGAATTGACTGGAAAAGATGGAAAGCAATGAAAAGGGGTAAAGTAAGTGTTGTATAACTGTAGAGACATACCAATCTCTACACCACATTTGAACTAATGTGCTTGAGGACAGAGAAGGGGCTGAGCCATTTGTCCAAGAGCTTTGCAGGGTGAGGAGTGTGGAGATGTTCCAAAGAGAGCCAGACTTTGTCTTCCAGCTGGTAGGTTGGAGTGATGGAGCGATGCTGATCCCCAGAATGCTTCATGCATTCTTGTGATTGGTGAAGGTGAGCATGGGCTTCTTCCAGATAAGAGGCATACTAATTGGCAAGGTTATCAGTGGTTGGAGAAGGAGTGATGGTGGGTTCAATGCCGATAACCAGGGAATAGATGTGGGTGAGCTAAAAGGGGCTTTTACTGGTTGCAGAGGAGACCCTGTTGTTAATGGTGAACTGGGTGAGTGGGAGCCACTCGGACCAGGTCTCAGGGTGGTCTGCATGAAACAACTCGAGCCTGAGCTGTCAAGCCTAGGGCTAGTAGTGGCGAATGCCGATAGCAATGGAGAGAGTTGCAACGTGTCGTCAAGGGGAGTCTTGCTGTCGTGGGCCTTACTAGTCTTTCGATATGAGTGGGGAAGGCAATAGGCATTTATGCAGCAGCCAGTCGATAGCCTCCAAGACCCTAGTGGTGTAGTGGCATTGTGGGTGTAGAGCCTAAGTGCTAGTGGCCACTACCCATCAATGATAGACTGGGGTCTAGGAAGGTAGTGGCTGGGGTTTATATACTGTACAGGTGTTTGTAGGTATTTGTACACTATTACTACATATGGTCCATCAAGGGCCGGCTTAGTTACCATATATGGTCTGCGGGGTTCATGGGTCTCTGTGGGTTACGGAAGGTCTTGGTCTGTGCAAGTGGGGCTATGCTCTGGGCAGTGCAGGGTAGTGTGTGGCATAGGGCGTAACCTGTGAGGGCAAATGGCTATTGGTCATGAGTCTGTGTGAGTCATGCTGGTGTCTTGCATGAGTATCACTAGAGGCCGAGATACAAGGGCAGTGCGATGGCGAGCAATGGCATCATTATTGAAACAACTCGAGCCGGAGCTGTCAAGCCTAGGGCTAGTAGTGGCGAATGCTGGTGGCGAAGGAGAGAGTTGTAACGTGTCGTCAAGGGGAGCCTTGCTGTCATAGGTCTTACTGGTCGTACAATATAAGCGGGGAAGGCCGTAGGCATATATTCGATAGCCTAGTTGATAGCCTCCAAGACCCTAGTGGTGCAGCGTCATTGTGGGTCTAGGTCTAGTAGCTGTAGTAGCCACTACCCATCAATGATAAGCTGGGGTCTTGAGGGATAGCGGCTGGGGTTTATATACTGTTACAGGGTTTGTAGGTATTTGTACACTATTACTACATATGGTCCGTTAAGGGCCGGCTTGGTTACCGTATATGGTCTGCGGAGTTTATGGGTCTCTGTGGGTTAAAGGAATGTCTTGGTCCGTGCGAGCGGGGCTATGCTCTGGGCAGTGTGAGGCGGTGCGCGGCTATGCAGGGCTTGTACGGCGTAAGGCGTAGGCTGTGGTGCAGGCGAATGGCTATTGGTCATGAGTCCGTATGAGTCCTGCCGGTGTTTATGCACGAGTATTGCTATAGGCCGAGGTACGAGGGCGATGTGATGGCGAGCGATTGCGTCAGTATGTCGTGATGTGGCATGACTGGGACTGCGGAGCGGGACTGGGAGTGTGCGGGGTGCTGAAGGTGGTGTCAGGGCTAAGGTCTAGCGAGGCGGTGACATACTGTGGGCGGGTCCGAAGGTGAGAGCCATTGGATGAACCTATCCGTGGTCATGAGCCGTGTAGCGGTGAGCCTGTGCGTATGCGTCGTATGCCAGGTGACTGTAAAGGAGTCTGGGGTCTCTATATCTCAAGGAGTGGCGTTGTCTATGAGTGCCGGCGTGGCGTTGTCTATGCATGCTGGTGTCCGTGTCGGGGGTCGTGCCTATCTGAGGCACAAGGGCTGTGCCAAGTGGCTGTGCGGGATTCTAGATCATAATCTCATGCGGTGTCATGTGACTAGTGGCGGGGCTGTGCCGCGAGACATCACTGATAGATTAGCTATCGTCAGGTGACCGTGGGGCTGTGGTCATGTGCGGGGAGCCATAGTGGAGTGAAGGCGAGTGGCAACTTATTGGGCGATGGGGGACGAGGAGCACTATATCGTAGGGCATTGTTGGGTACTGGAATGGTAGTGAGGGAGCGTGAACGACTGAGCTAGGGGCGTGAGCAATTGAGCTAGGGGCCAGAGAGAGGAAAAAGAGTACTGCGGGCCCGTGCGTAGCATTGAGTACGGCGTGATCGTAACAATTATGGTGCAATATGGCATGATGTGGGACTGTGGAGTGGGACCGGGATGGATGGAGTGCCGAAGGCAGTGCCAAGGTTAAGGGTGGTGTTGTGGTATTGCATGGGCAAGTCTGAAGGGCGAGAGCCACTGCTGAAGCAGTTGTACCATATGCTATGAGCTGGTGCATATGCTTAGCATATGCCTGATGACTGCAGAGGGGTCCAGGATCTGTATCTCAGAGGGTGACATTGATATAGTGCTGTTGGTTAGGGCTGTGCCTTGCCCGTGGTATGGGGCTGTGCTGAATGACTGTTTAAGGGGTCTAGATCATATCATGTGCAGGGTCATGTGACTGGTGTGAGACTGTGCCATGAGGCATTGCTGATAGATCATGTGTCAGGTGACTGTGGGACTGTAGGTCATGTGCAGGGAACTGTAATAGGGGCGAAGGCAGATGGTGACTGTGGGCGATGAGGGGTGAGGAGCACTATGTCATAGGGCATTGTAGGAGTACTGGACTATAGTGAGGGAGTGCGAGCGACTGAGCTAAGGGCCAAAACATGAGGAAAAAGCGTGTCAGGGCCCATGCGTAGCATCAAGTACAGTGTGATCGTAACACTGTGCAGTAGAGTCAAAGATACTGTCTGACTTCTCAGTTCATCCATTTAGTCTGCCTGTCGGTCTGTGGGTGGTATGCTGTGGAGAGTCATTGCTCAATCTGGAGTTGGCAGCAAAGGTTGGTCATTAGCTTGGAGGCAAACTGCAGGCCTTGGTCAGATACGATGCTGTGGGGGAGTCCATGGTGCTTCCAGATGTGGTGCAGGTAAATCCCAGCAAGGTTGACAGAGGTACAGGTGATGTCACACAGGATGAGTTCAATGGCCTTGAAGAACCAGTTGACTACCATTAGGATGGCAGTATAGGAATTGGACTCCGGGAGTCCAGTGATAAAGTCGACAGAGATGTCTTGCCAAGGGCCAGCTGGGATTGGTAGTGGCTGAAGCTTTCCAGCTGGGGGCTGGTTACTAGGTTTTACCTGGGCACAATGGGTGCAGTGTTTGATGTATTCCTGGACATTCTTGGCGATGCTGGGCCAGTCATATCTTTGATGGATTCCTTCCATGGTTTGCTCTACTCTGGGGTGTCCTGCTAGGGGGGCATCGTGATGTAGCTGCAACACTCTGGGCTGACAGGCTGGTGGAATGTATACTCGGCCATCTTTCAAGTGGTATCCATCAGAGATGGTGTACCCCGACACTTCCAGTCAGGCCTGAACTGACACTGGGAGCTTGATAGTTTTATGGGAGATGGTGTTGGTAAGGGCATTGCTGCTAGGGTGCAGGATGGTTGTTGCTTCGGACTTCCTCGTCTCTTGGACTCCTATAGCCTTAGGGAGAACTACCAGCACATGCTGGTTGTCATCTTCATTGCCTACCACGAGATCTTCTCATCTGCTCAGGGTGTCTGCCTTGCCCATCATCAAGCCAGGCTTGTGGAACCACTTGAAGTTAAACCATGATAGATACTGGGCCCATTGGGCCTGTCGTCAGTTTAGGTTCTGCCAGGTCATGAACCAAGTCAGTGTTACGCTCACAGCTACGCTACGTTCCACTCTTTCCTACATTTCCTTCCTTAGCCACTTTAACCCACGCCACAGCGCCGCGACTCGGTCTTGCCCAAGTCCTGCTCCCACACCAGTAAGCACAGTAGCTGCAGCATCTGGGCACCAGACCATGGTAGAGTAAAGACCCGGTTACCCGGCTACTAATGCCGCACCGCAGCACTTAGGCAATCCACAGTTGCAATGGCGCCATATGTCGCCACCCGATCTCACGCCTATAGCAATACTCGCGCATCGCACGCCATAGTACGCCATCCGTTCTCACTCCAATGGCATTAAACTTGCAATGGCGCCATCGCTCGCCACCCTTTCCCACTCCAGTAGCATTTAGCCCACAGCATCGCCCCCCTCGCACGGACCAGACCAGTTTCTGTCTCGCACTTCCATACTTAGTATCTATGCCTGCCCTTACTTACTTTAGGCTCTGCTTGGACTCCGCCCTGTAGTAGTATATAAGACCACCTGTAAATAGTCAGAGCCCCAATTAATTCTCCTTGGGTTTCTTCCCTCCACAATGGGGCAGCGCCCAAGGGTTGGTTCACTTTCTTTTCCTACTTAGCCCCCTTCGGCAAGGGTCTAGGTATAGACATCCAGCAGGGCACAAGCATTGCCAGCAGTGCCCTCCTCACGAGGTAGCTCAAGGGGTAGAGTCTCTAGGTATAGGCCACCCCAAGCACGCACAGGGACTTGCACCGGCATTAGGCAATGCCAGGATACATCATAAGGGTTATCAGGTATACATCCATCGCTTGTCAGCTCATCAGCACCCACATTCACTTGTACCACATTCGCTACTCGTCCCACTCACTAGTACCAACTACTACTACACTCATTACCTGTACTATTAGTGTACAAATATTACTTGGGTCTTCCCTCACAAGGCACCCGCTTATAAGGAGTTTGATCCACTTCTCCCTTTCGCTTCACTTCGCTACTAGTCCCCTTGTGCCTAGCACCCGGGACATCATCTTGCTCATTCCACTCGACGCCTCCTTGCCTTTGTGCCCGAGGTCATTTCAGTCAGATTCTGATGATCATTCCAAATCTGAAACTCATGGGTGGTTCCTTCTAAGTAGTGGCACCATGTCTCCAGTGCCCAAATCATGCTCAACATCTTTTTGTCCGCTATTGGATAGTTATGCTCTTCTGGCATCATTGCATGGAAGGAGTAGGCCACAGGGTGCCATTTGTTGCCCTTTTCTACTAGGAGCACCATGCCAGTGGTAAAGGACAAGACATCACTTTCAAGCCAATAGCACTTGTCGTTATTGGGGTACGTGAGCACCAGGGCTGTGGTGAATGCTTGTTTGAGCTCAGTGAAAGCATTCTTGCATGCATTAGTCCAGCAGAAGGGTTTGTCCTTGTGAGTTAAGTTGTGTAGTGGCTGGGCAACTTTGGTGAAATCCTGTATAAAATGCTGGTAAAAGTTGGCCATCCCAAGGAAGGAGTGGACTCTGCAAACATTCTTTGGCCTGGGCCAGTCCATGATCACTGTTACCTTGGTGGTATCCATGCTTACTCCATTTACTCCTATGATTATTCCAAGGAACTCTACTTCTTTTACCAAGAACATGCACTTGAAGGGCTTGATGAACAGATCATTTTCTTTGAGCCACCTGAGTACTTCTTTGACCACCTCCTGATGCTTCTCGAGGTCATTGGTTGGGGTGAAGATCATCAGGTCGTTGACATACACTAAGACGTTGGTGGACATGTTGGCAAAGATTTCATTCATCATTGTCTGGAATGTGGCTGGTAAGTTGCATAGTCCGAAGAACATTACGAGGGGTTCAAAGGACCCTTGGTGGCAGATAAATGTGGCCTTCCATTCATCACCTTCCTTGATGTGTACATTGTTGTAGCCCCATCGGAGATCCATCTTTGTGAATAGGCAGGCATCCTTGAGCTAATCTACTAGCTGAGAAATGAGTGGGAGCAGGTAGTTATTTCAGACAGTGTGCTTGTTGAGGTATTGATAGTCCTGAACCATGTGTTTCTTTCCATCCTTCTTTGGTACAAAGAAGACAGGGACCATTTGTTTGGACTTGAAGGGGCGGATATACTCCTTGCATAGCTGGTCATCAATGAACTCATCTACCTCTTGCTGCTCTTGTGGGCTTAAGGGAATGTTTTGGCCCTTTCTCAGCTTGAAGGAGTCCTTTAGTTCAATAGCATGGTCCCAAGGCTTGTGGACCGGCATGCATTCGGACTCTTTCTGCTCAAACACCTGCAGGAATGGGTGATACTCCAGTGGGACTAGATCTCAGGCTCTCAGTTCTTTGGTACTCCAGATTTCCCTTTCTTTGGCTTGGGCACTGCATGCACCCTTTGCTTCTTCAGCTGTCTCTTTCTCCTGTTCTTCAGCTTTCTGGACTACCCAGGAAACTCCGCTGTAGTTGCACATCTCCGGACAGTCCGGCAGATGCACTGTTCCTTTCTTCCAATCGATCTGGGGGTTATGCACCTTCAGCCAGGTATACCTGAGGATCAGATCCTTGTTTCCTAGATCAGTTATCTCAACACGGGCCTTCTTAGTATGCCCTTGGTATTCCAGTAGTACTTTGGCCGTATGAGTGACTGGGCCAGCTCTATTGGGGGTTTCATCCGCATTATAGACTAGTATGGGGTTTTTGAGGGGTTTGAGGGGAATTCCATGCTTCAGTGCAAAGTTTTCATGCATGAAGGTGGATTGGGCCCCACTATCAAGCAAAGCGGAGGCATTGATGAAGTCACCATGTTTTGACTTGACCTGGATGGTCAGGGTGATTTCCTGTTGGTTGATGCTGAGAATGTGGATTATAGGAAGTACTGTTGTCAGGGTTTGCACATGAGGGGAAGTTGTCAGAGTGGTGGAGGGAGTGGGGTATAAAGAGGAATTAAGCACAGCATTGGGTTCATGGTTGCTGCCAAGCTGCTGGGGAGCAGGCTCCTCTTGACTGGGCATGAAAATAGGTATAATACAGTTGTCAGGGGTGATATGGAAACAATAGGAGCATGTGATGAATCTTTCTCTAGCTGTCAGGGCACCCAACATGCCCTTCAGGCTCTGCCTTTTCCCTTGTTGTTGTATTTGACAACTTGAAAACCCAACTCTTCCTTGGGATTTTGCTTCTTCACCACCACAGCTAACTCTTCCATCCTTAGCAGGGTGCTGCAGTCAAATTCTTCATCTTTGGCTAGTGGGATCCAGTGAATTGTCTTCCTCATCTTGCAATGGGCACTGTGCCCACCTTGTACGAATCTGCAAGAAGGGCATTGGTTGATCCTCAGCTGGCGGCACTCTTTGATTCGATGTCTGGTGCATTTACAGTTGAAGCACCTGGACCAGCTATCACTGCTACTTAGCACATAGACTGCTTCATCAACATTTTCTTCAGCTAACCCCCGCATGCTCATTCTGGGGGTAATCCTTCCTTCTCTGCCACATATGAACATAAGTGCCTCCATGGCGGTTCTGGTCTTTCAGATGTTGTGCAAGTAGACAGCAGGGGCATTGGAGTGCTTTCCTTCCTTGAACAACTGGGTGATGATGGCCCTCAAGGTATTCTGCTCAAGGAGCCGGATAGCGTGCATATCATCAATGTCAGCCTGCTGGTAGAGGGCCTTCTAGCAGACTATGAAGTCGTCAGTCCGCATGTTACCCTGCTTGAATTCTTCCAGCTGTCAGCAAGCCCAGTCCTTCTGATTGGTGGCCTGGAACAGTCCTTCCACTTCACCCTTTAGGTCAGCCCATGCGTAGATGGGGCCTTTGGCTAATCTGGTCTGGGTGAAGGGGCCAGCCTTGGGCCCTTTGAGGTGCGAGAGCACCACAACTACTGCTTTGTAGCTTCCTTGGGGGGCAATGTGCGCATTTACTTTTAGCCACACCTGCATCTTTGCCCACCATTCTTCAAATTTGGCAATGTTGCCATTGTACTTGCTGGGGTCCACAAACAATTCAACTTTCTTCACTGTCCCAGGGGGACCAGTGGCTGCCATTTGGCCTTGGAGTGTCACAACTGTTTGCTGTTCAGTGGTAATGGCCTGTTCTAGGCACACAATCTTGTTGTTGAAGTCTTGCAATGATCTGGCAAGCAATGCAGTCTGCTGGGTGATGGTAGTGAATTCGTTCACCACTGCATTCAACTTGTCATGTGTCCTGACAGTAGGGTCAGCCAATAGGGCAAGGAGTGCCTGCAACATATTCAAATCTTGTTTCTTTCCAGATTGTCTTCTTTGCAGCTTTTTTGTACCAGCTTCTTCAGCTTCTTCAGTTCTTGAATGGGAGCAGTGCTAAAGGTCTTGAGTGGATGACAGTCTTCTGATCTCACCAATCTCTGGGTCTCAGCCTGTTGAGGATCCTTATCTTCCTTGGCTCTTGGTGCCTCTTTGGTTTGCTTAGTAATCCCCCTATAGCTAAACTGTGGGCAGTTCTTTTCAAAAAGAATAACTACCAATCATTGGCTGGCTCTGCTGTTGGCCAACTGTTGCTATTGGTATCATATCTGAAAGTTTCTCTGCATAATGCAGTAGTGGAGGATGCACCTATAGAATACTCACTGTAAGGGGTGTGGATGAAAAGGACAAGGGTATTACAGTTCATCTGAACTGTGCAAACAATGAAGTAGGTAAGAAATGCAAGTAACAAGAAACTGATAAAACAGGAAAACAACAGGGAGTAATAGAAGAAAACGGTGTAGAGAGTGGTACATCTCTACGGTGGTATCCCTACATCTCACGTCCTTTCGTACAGTCTCTGTGCCCCTTTTGTTTCTACCTTCACACCCCCCTTCTTATCTTGTACAGTAGGACCAGTTGACCGGATGCAAGTCCGTCAATAAGTCCAGAAGACCATTGGTTTTATTTCATTTCATGTTCTCTTGACTAGTTTATTCTTGTTTCTTCTTTAGACTCAGGTTCCTACAGTCGTACCTAAGTCTTGGGCATTCCCAGACTATAAAGTGATGTCATAGGAACTTGGAATGTAGCTCCCATTTTAGCTCTTACTGCACCGTTTACCATTCACTGACCATTCACCACACCACGACCGCTCACCGTTTATGACCATCTCATCTCCCGTCGCCGCCCCCGACCGCTAACGCTCTACAAGACCGTCGGACTTGCACTTCTCACTGGTTGACTACTCGAGGACTTCCCTGATCCACTCCCTGTGCTCCAGAGTCCCTTAGGGGCGAGCCTATTGCTCCCCACACACACTAACAACCCCTAGGACTTCTAGGACTTCTACCCAAGTCCACCCCAGAGTCCTTGTCTTCTTTTCAACTGGAGCCCACCATGAGGGACTCACAATGGGGTTCCAGACGAAGTCAACGACTCATCGCCCAGCGACCTGACCTTGAAAATTTACGTGCATATTTTTGCAATTTGCAAATCAGTGAGGACTCCACCTTATTTCATCCGGTGTCACCCTCAAACGCAAGACATAACTGTTCTGACCTCCCTGACATAACCGACCACAAGCTCAGTTCACTGACAGGTGATAGCTTGGACCACTCTTCTGCTGATTCGGGTTGGCTGAATAAATCCCATCTCCGCTCTACATCGTCCATTTTAGCTGACACACGGCCATCAGGTTCCTGGCAGACCCCCAGTATTGAGACTCCGAGTCCGACTGTTGCAGAAGAAATTCTAGGTGACGAGCCAAATGTAGGACCTTTCATTCCTGGTGGATATATAGAGTCCACTCCCAGGAGAGTAGAGGGGAACCTTCCCGCATCTCAGATTTCCAGCTCGCTTTCACCGCTCACTGCGGACTACTTGCCCCAGTCGTCTCCATCTCATAGCACATCGTCTTCCACTGCTCCATCCTTACAAGATCTCTTTGACGACACTGAGGGCTCATTTCGCCCAAGTCTGCTACCACCAGCCCGCATTTTTCACACTCCGTTGTCGCTCACCGCGTCCTCCGGTCTTGCACCTATCCCCATACCACTCTCTCGTCTTCACCTTCCCCAACCTCCACTCCCTCCTATAGTCCCTCCACCTGGACCAATGGCTAACCAAGGCGCTACTATGCCCGCCCGTGGGGCTCGTGGTGCTCCTGAATTTACCGGGGAGGTACCTACTGAGCTTCCCCACTTTCTAGACCAGGTTGACACTCTAGGAACCACTGCTGGTCTTACCACTGCAGAGAAGATTCGCGCTACGCCACCTATGATGAGTCGGACTGCTGGAAAACCCTCGAAGAAGCCACTGCAGTTCCGGCCGATTGGGACCAGTTTATAGATGCAGTCAAAGATCTTTACCCTGGTTGTGAAGGCGCTAACAAATTCTGTCATGCTGACCTTTAGTACCTGACCCATGAGACCAGCACAAAGCCTATGTGCACCCTCGCTGACTTTTCCCAGTACCACCGCAGTTTTATCAAGATCACCACACCGCTAGTCCAGGCGAGGAAGCTCTCGGACTTGGACCAAGATGCTCTGTTCCTTGCCGGACTCCCTGTGGACTTGGCAGCTCAAGTCCGCCACTGCCTTCTCATTACCAAAACCACGCACCATCCTGCTGATCCATATTCCATTAAAGATACTCTCAACGCCACCCAGTTCCTATTAACTGGCACAGCTCTTCGTCCCCTTCCGAGCCTTGTGTTGGGGCCCCTTCTGACTCCAACTCCATACTATCCAGCATGGGCCGCCCCCACAGCCCCACCAGTTGCTCCGCCACGGACTGCTCCACTGGTCGTAGTTAAACAAGAGTAGGTGGCAATGCAGCGCTCCTCCAAATGCTCTTGTGCCTTTTGTGATAAGTATGGGCATTTCATTGGCAATTGCCCCAATGTCACCAAGTACCTTGCAGCCGGGAAGGCTAGCAGGGGCACTGATGGTCGGATCTACCTTCCTGATGGGAAGCACATCCCATGCATTGAGGGCACGTCTTGCCTGAAGGATTGTCTTGATGCAATTGGGACATGAGCTTCCGCCCCGCCTGCTACTAACATCACTACTGGACTCCTATTCCTTGTCGTACCTGACACTGATGCAGTTTTGGATATTGAGCTGTCAGTTTTCCTAGCTCCTGCCGAGCACTGGGACGACGATTCAGATGTCGAGATAGCTGACCCCGAGTTTAGACAATACATGGCTCACGCTGCAGCCACGTTCAAGGCTGAATGGGCCAAGGACAAAGGCAAGCGAGTCCATTTCGACAGAGTAGAATTACAGTGAGCAACAAAACCGTTGCAATGTCTAACCCCAACACGGTGCGCGAAGCGCACCGCAATCACCCCTGGGAATTTCGCTTAGCTGTAGTAGAGACAAACAAAGTACAAACAAATAGCT